>JAMRYI010001226.1:0-37321 GCA_029231635.1 Ditylenchus weischeri | reverse complement strand
TTTTGGAGCAACTATAACATTATGATACAGTTGAGTTCCACTTTAATGTACACCTCAAAAGTTTGCTCACCTTTTTACTCCAATTTTGAGGTCTTTTTCAGTTCTGATTCGTCAGTTTAGTTCTAAAAATTGCAGGGATTTCAATTTCGCGGTTGTTTTTGCGGTTGAAACATTTATTTACTTACGGACGCTTAAGTCCCGCTTTAATGAATTTTGAGGAAATCACACCAAGTGTAAGGCAAAAAAACCAAGTGTGAGGCTCACAGTTGGTTTTTTAGTGTGAGGTTGGTGTAATTTCCTCAAAAATCAATTTTAACTAGAGTTTTTGACCACTCAATCGATAGAGACAAATCTCAGCAGTAGTACAGGGGCCAACATCCACCCATCAAAGGATGCCGCTTTTGTGCCCCATACCTATTGGGCACTTCCAATAGGTTCAATAGGTATTGGGCACAAAGGCAGCATTCTTTGATAGGCGGATATGGCCTCTGTACCACTCTCAGCTACAAAACGGCGTAAAAAATCTGAGATAAGAAGATAACATTTATGAGAAAAAGGTATGTGAACCAACCTCCGCTAAAAAACCAAGTGCGAGTTTTTAAAACACTGGTGTACATTGGAACTTGTGGTTCTATTAATTAAATCCGGCTCTATTAAATTTCTATAAAGTTTTTAATGTTGCTTTCTGTCAAGCTTTTTCACAGTTTTGAAAATTTTTCTTGACAGGATTGTAGAGCATGAAAAAGTAGGTCAGGAACATATTTACCAGATTTGATTTTTGTACTTATGATTTCCAGTAAAAATTTTGGTAACGTTGGGGTCATACTGACCCCAACGGTATAAGGTGCTTTTTGTATTGTATGCTATCGAAAATAAAACAAAAAATCTCAGAAAAAATAGTCAAAATGCAGATAGCAACGAGGCAAGCAAAGTCATGAAAAATCAGGTTTTGTTGATGCTTAAATTTTTTTACAGGTCTTGAAAATGTGTTCTGGGGTCATATTGACGCCACGGTAGTCCTAGGCAGTCTTGGGGAATCCTTAATTTACGGCTTCGGCTCCGGCTTCAGCTCCCAGATTTTTAATTTTCAGCTCCGGCTCCCTCCGCTGCTCCGGCTCTGAGCTGGGTTTTTGCCCAGCTCCGCCTCGGAGCCGGAGCTGGAGCCGGAGCGGCTCTGCTCTTTTTTATAAGTTATTATTGCCGCCAAAATGTTCGAAATTATATTACGATAAAAATAACACTCAGTCAATGATTCAAATAGAAGGAGAGCGTCGTTTTACCCGGATAAAGAGATCATTAGTGCAGCAAAATGAACCAATTTACTTGGCGCCGAAACAAAATGCCAGATTTACACTATTTAAAATTAAATTTTCCTACTTTCTGGCCTCGGCTCCGAAAAAGTTTTCAGCTCCGGCTCCAGCTCCGAGATTTATAATTTTCAGCTCCAGCTCCGGCTCGGAGCTTTCGAAAAATTCGCTCCAGCTCTGGCTCTGAGCCGGAGCCGGAGCTGTCCCCAAGACTGGTCCTAGGGTTAAGGACTAGACTGACGAATCATAACTGAATAAAGACATCAAAAATTTAGGTAAAATTTTCGGGTGTACGTCAAAAGGACTCGACTGTAGTTTCTAGTCGCTCCCAAGATTTAGGTGAATAAATGTGGACCAATGGTGGGGGAACCTAACTTAAGCGGCCATTGCTTATGGAGAGTCAATAGTACAAGAAAAAGCAGTAGGTGAAAAATTCAGCATTTCATAACACCTCACCCTGTACAAAAGGAATAAAAGCGAATGAAGCAAATTCAGCAGACAACTTTTTTTGCTTTCCCTTCTCCTGATTTACAAGCACTACAAAATCCAATTTGAGCATAATTAGTGAAGTAGAACAAACAAGTTTGTAAGCTGTAAATCTTCTTCACTTTCCAGCACATTTTGTGTGTAAAAAGATTTTTTTCCCGGATGGTATCCCGTTTTTCTGCCTCAATTATCAGTCATAACAGCTGGCGCTTGAGGATGCTTTTTTGGTGAAGCATAAAATTGAGTTAATCCCAAGCCTGACTAATTAATCCAACTTAACAAAATTTGGGGTATATAAGCAATGGATTGATACTCAGAAAGTATATCCAACTTTTTCTGCTCCAATCTTCCAATCCAACTTTTGCTAAGCCTAAAAATGAAGGTTCTCAGCGTTGTATTCTTGGTGGCTTTGGTCTTTTTCGCTTCCACTCAAGCTTTCTTGTTTCCACCTATGCCCGCTGCTCCGCCACCGTGAGTTTTTCTCTGGCTAGATTAAGGCTTTCTGTGCAAACATATAAATTTCCAAATTTTTGTGTAGTAAGCCATCTTGGCTTCAAAATCGTATATTTCGGAATATGGTTTCAAATCAGGAGTATGAGCTGAGCGGCACGGGCCGAACGGGACAAGACTTTAGGACTGGTCCACAGGGTCACAGTTTGAGTTTAGCAAAATTATTATTGCTAATCTCTAATTTCAAGTAGTCTAAAAGTTTGGTTTTGGTAGAACTTTGGTTCAAGTACACTATTTGGGGCAACCGGACATTTAGCAGAATTTTGAATGTTATTAAAACAAGGTTGTTTTCGCCCGAATTTCATTCAAAATTCTGCTAAATGTCCGCCAACAAATTTCACAAATTCTGCTAAATTTCCGGTTGCTCTATTTGGGGTGAGCCGAAGTGCGTTTTTTCAAGGTCTAAGCGTGTTTTAGGCCCTGAAAACTACAGAAAACGCAAAAAAGTGTGGGAAGAACATTTTTCGAATTTTTTTTCAAATCAACCCTGATTAAGTTTTTTTTGAGAAAATAAACACGCTGTTAGGTAGAGTAATGAATAAGCTTTAAAATAATGGGCGCTAGTATAGAATAAACCCCCCACAAAATCAGACCTTCTAAAAATCGCTGTAACTACCCTTTGGAACAACAAGTTTAAGCTTAGCCCTTAGGCTTAGGGGTAGGCCAGCGTATGGAAGTTGTGACTAATAAGTGTTTTAAACAATCTTTAAATAACTTGCTTATAACAAAAATCAAAAAGTGTTAAAAGTGCTTTATTATAAAAATTCAAAAGTTCACATGAATCGAAAATACCCACTTAGTAGTTTGTGGGTTGAAATTCCGCTAAATTTACGCTTAATCTTTAAAATACTAAAAGTTCTAAAAAAATACTTTTTCAGAGCACCATGCTGCTGTCCACCACCCCCACCTCCTCCTCCATGCGGTGGCTGCGGTCAGTAGGGTTTTTATTTATAGAATTTTTTTGATACTAACATTTGTAAACTTTTCAGGTAAATAAATTGTTTGCCTAAGAATACTTCTTAGATAAAGCTCAATAGTCCGCAACTTCTTGTATAAAATATGAAGCTTAGTAAAATATTTAGAACAAAATACTAGCAATAAGTAATTAGTGTATTTCATGCTCCAATCTCAAATTTAAATTATTTGTGCAATACTCTCAATTTGTAACAATTGTTTAGTTGAATTGTTAAAAAAAAAAGTAAAAGACTGATTTTTATTATGACTTATTAATCTTATAAAATGCTGTCATGAGTGAAGGTTTGTGAAAAGCTTAGTGGAGGAATATTTATAAGAAAAAATACCAAAAACTAGGGACAGCAGGCGCCTATATCGTATTTTGAAATTCAAATATAAATCTACTTTTCACTTTGAAAGGGCAAAATCTCAATTTTTTTCACAGCAATCTTCAAATCTAATTGCAAAAGGTCCTCCGCCATTGAAAGAGCTTTCGAATGAGTATGAACATGCAAATAAAAATATTACACTAAAAAAATTTTTTCCTTGTGACCAAATGGGCACTCATAAGATTAACCCTGAAAACCACCACTCTTAACTTTCAAGGGGCAAAATCTCAATTTTTTTCACAGCAATCTTCAAATCTGATTGCGAAAGGTCCTCCGCCATTAAAAGAGCTTTCGAATGAGTATGAACATGCAAATAAAAATATCACACTAAAAAAAGTTTTCCTTTGTGACCAAACATGTACTCAAATTCCCCGTCCCAAATACTATATAGAGATTAGCGCTAGTGTTATATAGCCCAGCTCATGCTTAGGCCCGTAGGCTAAGACTTAGCCTCAAGATCCGACCATTACTTACAAGCTCTTTCGTGTAGCGTGTTTTTTTGAAAAATAGTGGCTTTAGACTCTCTCCAAAAATTATGGTGGGGCGTATATGACACTAGCGTAACAGGGTTTCAAAACATGAATTTGTGTTCATTAGGGATTTTTGCGCCAATTCAAAAATCTATCCTTTTTTATCACTTTTCTGTAATTTTTGTTTTGCTTTTGCCTGCCCACTTTTTTACCAATTTCTAAGCAAGTTTTCTCACTGTGATATGTTCTGGGCTATAGAATGAGCCATCATTTGCCTAAGAAACATGGACATTTGTAGACTTTTGATTGGTTTCACTTTAAAATTATCAAAATGAGAACTCGAGTGTCACGCTAAAAAGCTTGAATACTTTTTTATTTTGATCTACCTCAGGAAAAGGAGATCTAGGGATTGATAGATGAGTAAATCTACTGTATTTTGGTACCAAGGACGTATGCGAAAAATGAAAATTTGGGGAGTTTCATGCAAAAAGTTAGATGGAAAACGCAAAACCTTCTATTTTTACTCGGAAAAATGCCAGTTGTTTGTTTCAAACGGTCTCTCGTTTTTAAAATTCTGCTTTTTCAAAAATCGGTCTGGTTATTCAGGTAGAAGAGATTTCGAGCTTTCTTTTAGTGTATAGAAAATATCTGAAAGTACAAAAAAATGTCATACAAAAAGAAATGATGCTTTTTCAGAGCTCAAGATGGTCTCCACCAGACGAATGTGTGTTAAGCCAAATGGAGTGTCTCTCTGCGAAATTCGTTCAGCCGCAGTCAAGAAACGATGGGAAAAGGATCAGACTTCGAAGCAAGTCAAGAAAAGAGCAGGTGACCATGCCAAGGAGGCAGGAATAATCCGTCTTTGTAAGTCATTTCTTTTTTTTACGTTGGTCGATTTACGAGTTTTAGTAAAGCGAACTGCTGAAAGGCAAGACAACGCTGAGAAAGAGCAAGCCCAGAGGTGTAATGCACTTGGGGGGTCTGTCTGTACTGACAACCACTCACTACACACTGCTCCATGCAATCACATATTTAAAAGTATTTTCGTTGGGCATACGCCGTTAATGCTCAAGTTTCAAACGAATTGTTATCCTAAAAAATTGAGCCCAAGGGAAATTTGGATATTTATGTCAAATAACTTTTTTCAATCTTCTATTGATCTAGAAAAAAGGTTTTCCTAGATCTTGACGACACCAACATTGGTTCTCTTCCTAGCATAAGTGGAAAAATTAGTTATCAATTAAGTTTTTGTTTAATGGACTGGATTGCATCCAGAGAATTATTCAGATATGCCCCCGGCTGAATTTTAAGGGGGCGTTAGCTTGATTGCAACCAGCTTGGTTTAGCTGATTAGGAGTAGTATATAAAGCAGGGGATTGAAGCGACAAATCAGATTTCTCAAACTTTCTCAACATGAAACTTCTACACTTCTTCATGCTCGTCCTGAGCATTGTACTCTCCCAGGCCTTCTTGCTCCCAATGGGTGGTGGCGGCGGCGGTGGCGGTGGATGTTGCCCACCTGTGAGTTTTTATCTTAAGACATTTTCTGAAGCATTTATTATTTTTTTTAACTTTTTTTACTTTTCAATTATTAGAAATTGTACCGGCGCTAGTGAAAAACAGGGTTACAAAAATAAGCTTGGTCCCCCTGTTGTTTTATTTGTAAAAACAACAGGGGCACCAAGCTGATTTTTGGAACCCTATTCTTCACTATAGCCAATTATACCTTATTCAAAAATATTTTCAGCCATGCCCTCCACCTTGCGGTGGTGGCGGCGGCGGTGGTTGCGGCGGTGGTTGCGGAAAGTAACCTGTATAACATCTGGACACCTTTTGGCCAACATATTCTGCTGAAGTGCCCCGTTGTTTTTTTCAGTACTACTCTCCCTCCTTACAGTCAAAGAGCAATATGTAGTTTTTGTCACGTTTGTCCATTTTGAAAACATGTTAGCGTATTCTATGAGTCACATGGCATCGATATCTGTCAATAAACTAAATTGCATGAATTGTACTTGTGTTTGAACATGATCATACAACAAAAACAAAAAAAAATTGAAATTTTTGTTAGTTCGAACAAAACGAACATATCACATTCTCTCATAGAGCGGCCCCTCTCTAATTCAAAAAAATATTTAGTTTATAGTATAGTTTCTGACATTGTGCTTTTACCTATTTTCGAAGACTTCGGCCATGTGTGTGTGCACGGGTCCACTTTTTCACGGTCCAGCCAGGCCAGGAGCTTAATTTTTTCTTTGGGCCGGGCCGGCTTCATCAGTTGGTATGATTTATAGTTAGTATAGTCAACGTATAGTCAACTATATAAAGTTAGTATAGTCAACGTATAGTCAGCTATATAAAGTTAGTATAGTCAACTGTAAGTGAAATTCCAAACATATTCAGAAAATCAAGCAATAAAAATAGTGTGAGTAACATGTCTAGAGAATAAAAAAAGACACTTTATTATTCAGCATCACTCAAACGCAATATCACTCCATCAATGACTTCCCAACACAAACAGAAAAAATTGATTCAGCAGATAAACTTTCTCGACTCTCTTCGACCAATTGACGAAGCTTGCTGAACCACCTCTCGTCTTCAGCCGTTGACGCCGGAATAGAGAGCAACTTAGAGGCAAGCATAGCAAGACAGGGGAATTTCGCCGCATTATTCTTCCAGAGTTGAGCAAGATTCTTCGGAACTTCTAAGAACTTTTTTTTTATCAAATAACGATCTACTTCATCAGTTGGTACGATTGCTTCGCCAATTAAGGATTCTGGTTGGCGAGAATGAACGTTCGATATCTCAAAAGAGCTAGGCACGTCACAGTAGTTGAAATGAATGCTCGAACAGACTCAAGCACCTGATTTTTTTCTAGTAAACCAGTAATTATAGTAAAAGCAATGTAAAGTAAAAGCAAAGTCCTACCTCATCAACCTCAGGTTGGTTCAAATCTAAGCCCGAGAAATTTCGCTTCGCCGGATGAAGAAAGGTCGCCATTTTGTGGTAGATAGTTATAGAAGATGACTTTTGGTTAAAACATAGAGCTGCCGACTTGGATAACGCTTGAAGAAATTCACTGCTGCCGGGATCATTGAGATAGCTCCGAAATTGTTTTCTTAGACTTCCCAAAAGGGGCTACACGGTGTGAATAGTAGGAATTGACTTTGACTGAAAGATAAATTAAATACGTCAAAAATGTTCACTCAGAAAACCTGAAATCACCTGTAAGTATAACATCGGCTCCTCGAATAACTATAGATCGCAAATGCAGTCATCAAGCTTACGACGAGAGAAGTTTAAAACATCCAGTGCGACGTAAACGTTCTCAGGAAAGTAGGCGGCGAATCTTTGTTTAGACAGTCATTGAGTATCGCCATCTCTTACAAACTTAAACCCTAGTTGATATTCAAGTGAAGTGTTCCTGGAAGAACATTTTTGGTCAATCGATACATGGAAAAAAGTAAACTACAAACATTAAACCAGTTACCACTTCTTTGTAGTAGACGACAATTTGTCGAGCTTTGTTGATCTGTTCCTTCTCCTCATTTGACAGTCTTCTTCTCGAAGAGTAATTTGAGTGAATTTGTATGGCGAAAATGTTCGATTGGCGATAGCAAGTGACAGATGCAGTGGACATCTGAAATATTTGGGATGAAGAAAATTGCGAAAGCATCAAACCATACTTTTCTTATTCAACGCGCTTAGTGCCTTGGTAACATTTGCTCCTTGGTCAGAGACGGAAAACAAGTCAGATAGGAGGTCTTCCAAGACGGAGAATTGACGAACGAATACGACCAGTTGGATTCAGATATGTTGGTGGCCCTTAAGTTCTCTTCCACAGCGGAACATTGCTACACAGATTGATTGAAACTTTCTATGCGGTTGATTTATGAATGGGAAGAAAAACAAGTTCAAGTACTTTTCCAATTGATATCAAAGAAATGGATTGTCACACAGAGGCGCTTAAAGTAATCTAGTCCGAAGGCATCACCACGCTTCTTGAATAAAGCCACCAGATTTGGAGCAAATTGTTCAATCAAAAAATTCTCCTTGGCTGCCAAGTAGCTGGAAATTGTGGTCCTGTTGACAAGGAGAGCATCGATGTCCACCACCAATGTCGCTTCGCTCTGAATAATTGTGTTGAAATAGGGACTAATAATCGAATAATTAACCTACCCAATCTCAATCACCGTTTTCACTACTCGCTTAAGTCCCTCCTTCTCGATGATTGAAAAGCTCAAAGAATTGAGAAGACAGAGATCTACGATTGCTCCCTTCATTTTGTTGATTTTCGCAGAAAAGGATGTCACCAGCTTTTGGTCTGCGTTCACTGGATCGACTCCTATGACGACTTGAGAGCAGAATTTTAAACAGGAATTTCAAATTTAACTTATTTATTTCAACCTACTTGATATCCCCACCATCCTTATTAGTCAAAACGATCCTGCACTTGGAACAGCAAACGAGTTTTGTCGGTACTGACTTCGGTACTTATACGGTCCCCCTCCCCATATCGGAAATTTTTCAAAAACAGGTTTTAACCATTTCTAAGCAATTCTTACACGCTAAAACCGGTGAAAACGTTGTTTCCGACCACTTTCCATCAAAAATTTTGACTTTTTTAGATTTTCTACCTGCCTGCCGAAGGCAGGCAGGTAGAAAATTGTAAGTGTAAATGATAAGTGTAGCCGAAAGCAGGCAGGTAGAAAATCTAAAAAAGTCAAAATTTTTGATGGAAAGTGGTCGGAAACAACGTTTTTACCGGTTTTAGCGTGTAAGAATTGCTTAGAAATGGTTAAAACCTGTTTTGGAAAAAATTCCGATATTAGAGAAAATGCGGTAATTTAAATTAACTTTAAACAATAATCTTAACTTCACTTTAACCAGAAAATATACTTTAACACACAAAGCTTGGTCAGTTCTTGTAGTAAAGATATTATGTGGAAAAGTGAGTCATCGATCATAGCGTGTTTGGCCGAGCGGTCTAAGGCGCTGCGTTCAGGTCGCAGTCCACTTCTGTGGGCGCAGGTTCGAATCCTGCAGCACGCAAATTGTTTTTGTTCAGGAGCGTTAATACTTTTAATTCTTTTAATTTTGAACTACCCTGTTAGGAAGACCGAATTTCTATGCTCCTATTTTGCAGAGTATTTTGTTCAAGCCAATTCTTCATCGATGTAAAACTTAACGATTCTTTTATACATGTTTTTTCGATGATTTTAAGCTAAATTTGATTTTTTTGTAGCTCCGCGTTATGGCTTTTACATGTGCCTTTTAGAAAATCTTTAATGGCTCTATCACAATTGTAAGTGTAAATGATAAGTGTAATGGTTTTGGTATTGTGAAGACACCACACTTACATTTACACTTACCGTATTTCCTATAATAGAGCAACCTCCCCTCACCCCCATATTTTTTGACTAGAACTTCAGAGTTAGGGCTGTTTTTGATTGACAATTTCAAAATTTTTGGGCATCCAAAAAATAAAGCCCCGGGGTTCCATCAGAGGAAATATGGTACGTCTTCACAATGCGAGTGTAAATGTAAATGCAAATTTTTTAACAAATTAATTTTTATCACGAAATTTGTGTCTCTTTTCCAATTTTTATGACTAGTATTACACAGTTTTTGTTATAAAAAAACACATAGGCATTCACATTTACATTCGTATTGTGGAGGTATAAGTGTAAATGAGAGTGTAAGTGTAAATGTTTTTGGTATTGTGAAGATCCCTCACATTTACAATTGTGATAGAGCCATAAAACCTATTTTTCTTTAAAAATGCCAAACAAACTAGTTAATTTAGGCCAAGAAAGTCATTTTTTTCACATGGAATTTCTTGAAATTGCGCTTTTTTTTAACTCACTGTATACGAAAATAAAAACTTGTGTTTGTTTAAAGGACCATGAAACTTGATAAGCACCTCAACTCGCGAAATTTGAATTCGCGCGGGACCAACCTAATTTGGTCAATAATGTTTTCGAATTATTTTTTGTTTGAAAAAAAAAGTTGTTCAGAATATTGAACCATCCACTAGTCAAGACCAACGTTGCTTGACATTGCCAGTTCGAACCACTTAGAAAATTTCCACTGCTCTACAGCTTTCTATCGCAAGACTGCGTTCTATATTGACTAGATCATAAAATTCAAAGTGCAAACAAAAAAAATTAATTCGAAAAATTATTGACCAAATTAGGTTAGTCCCGCGTGAATTCAGATTTCGCAAATTGCTGTGCTTATCAAGTTTCATGGTCCTTTAAAAGCCCCGAGAATGCCATTTAAGACATGCTTTTCGGTTTTTAAAAATTACATAATTTTGGTCGTAAAAATTTGATTTAAAATCTATGCTCTCCTTGTCAACAGGACCTTTGCTAAAAGGTCAGTGTGAAATTTTAAATTCCGCCCAAGACAATAAACGTTTGGATTTCACATTTGAATTTTTATTGTTCTGAGCAGAATTAAAAATTTGACAGTGACTTTCAAATTTAAAAATCACTTTAAAACAGGGCTCCCAAATCAAAATTTTGAAAATAAGGATATTTAAGGTATTTTGGGGAAAATGGTATTTTATCCAGTGCTTATTGCTCTTTTGACCACCGAAAATAAGATTTCAACGTAATATTTTGAAAAAAAATACGATTTGGGGTCCCAAAATAAGGACTATCTTGTTAATAAGGACATTTGGGAGCCCTGCTTTAAAAGCAAATCGACCATGCTGAACACGAGTTGAGGGCTTTCCTGAAAGAAAAAAAATCGAACTGGATTTTGACCATTTTAAAAGATCATCGTCGGGACCCGTTTTCAGCTACCCCATCGATCATTGAAGCTGAAACGAGCAGCACCATCTTTTCAGCGTGAAATTCTCTATAAGTAGAGGCAATTGTAACAATCAACCGTCGGAGTGTTAAAGATTTCACGTCAAAATCTTATTTTATCACCAAAATTATCACCAAGTAGCATTTTTTCTGAAATATCTCAAAATGTCCTTGTTTTAAGCAAATGTCCTTATTTTGACATTTTTGAGATCGTAAACCTGTCTAAAGTGGATATTTTACCACCAGGAATGGCGCTTTTGAAAAAAAAGAGTTTACAGAATTGCGCCAAAATAAACCGTCGTTACATCCAGGGCTTCTCGTGTTAACCTATCTTTAATAAAATGATCTACAAGATTGGAGGAAAGAAATCCGGTCGAAATCTGAGGTAACCATTTGCTAATAGGGTAGTCAAAATTTAAAAAAAAAGTTTTAACGCTCCTGAACAAAAAGAATTTGCGTGCTGCAGGATTCGAACCTGCGCCCACAGAAGTGGACTGCGACCTGAACGCAGCGCCTTAGACCGCTCGGCCAAACACGCTATGATCGATGACTTACTTTTCCACATAATATCTTTACTGAGATAATGTAGCAATTATAAAATGTAGAAAGTGGCTAAGATTTGTCTGTAAAGGTATTTTTTCTGGTTATTGTTAAAGTTACCGTACTTCCTCTAATAGAAAACCAAGGTGTTATATTTTTCAACCTCCCTCTAGGGGTGTGTTATATTACAGGGGAGTAGGTGGTGTTATAATAGAGGGGAGTCTTGTATATTTCAACCATGTCGCGCCGAAGGTGCCGGAAAAAACAAAACTTTAGTGAGCAAAATTAATGGAACTTGTTGGGTTGGGGGCGGGTTTTTCACTTATTTAAAAATAGTGTTTAAACAACTCCCAAGTAATTTTTATATGCTTAAAACGATGAAAAAGTTATTTTCTAACATTTTACCACAAAAAATTTGAATTTCTTGAAAAAACTTTTTTTGACTTTTAAAATTTGACTTTTTGCCTTGGGGTACCAAGGTAAGCTACTTTATATTAGGGTATTCTACCGCGTTTTGGTCACTGGAGCTGGGCAAAAATAGTCTCTTTATGCATTTTTGATTAAGAGGAATGGAAAGACCGGTTCCGCGAAGTTTGATTATCTAAGTGTGAAGTTGGCTAACCTTGGTACCCCAGGCAAAAATAAGAAGTTTTGAAAAAATCAGCTTTCATGTCAGAAAAGTATCGCAAAACAACTTTTTATCGTTTAAGCATATAAAAATTACAAGACGTTTGAACACTATTTTGAAATCAGTAAACACCCCCTCCACCCCTCCCCAACCCAACAAGTACCAAATTAATAACTGGTGCGTAAAAAGTTCCCGGACAAACTTTGAGATCATTTTTAATTAGAAAATTTATTTCACAGACTTATGTTCAACCACTTATTTTATTGCTCTTCTTTTCAATGGCATATTAACTTTCTCTTTGTGTTCATTGTTTGCTTGGGAATCGGATCAAAAGGAATCAAAGGAAGAAATATAATTTTTGCAAAGCATCTCGTCTGTTTATTTTGTTGTTCCGACATGTTTTGGTTCCTATGTCTCTTTGTTTTCCTTTTCTGCTCATTTATCAGTTTATTTTTATGCTTGACTTGAATATATTTAGCATGTCCGATTTGCGACCTGCCATTATTCACCTTTTCCAACAAGGCCACAAACAGGCCGAAATTGTCAACCTCCTTGGTGTTCCCAAATCCACAGTTTCGGATGCCATTGCACGTTTCCGAGAAACGGGTAGCAATGAAGACAGGCAAGATACGAACGCCCTGTAACAGCTTGGTCGTACCTCGAGTCCAAGGCCTGCTCCACTCCGCACAACTCGATCCGACCTCTGAAGGCATCACTGGTCAGAGAATGGGACGCAGTGTCACAGGAAATGATCCAGTCTGCCATTGACGATTTCCCGAAACGACTGAAGAAATGTATCCAGGCCAGTGGCGGCTATTTTATTGAATGAAAGAGAAAGTTAATATGCCATTAAGAAGAAGAGTAGAGCAACAAAATGAGTGGTTAAACATAATTTTGTGAAATAAATTTTTAATTAAAAATGATCTCAAAGTTTATCCGGGAACTTTTTACGCACCAACTATTTGAAGCATAGGACTTAAATAAACAACGAAACAAAGAGTAGCAGCTCCACTGAGAAATGTTTTCACCTCCACCAATTGCAGGAGCACCGAGAAACTCTAGTGGCCCTAGTTAAGAATGGGTGCCGATTTCTCGACTTAATCCCCCTGTTGTTTTTTTCGGGTTTTTTTCAAAAATTTGCCTTGGTCTCCCCTGTTGTTTCAAAATTTATTTTTTCAAAAAATTTCATAGCCCTAATTTTTTGCATTTACAGAAATTTGATAGAAAAACAGATTTCTAGTTCTAAATGTTATAAAATATTATTCATTTCATACATTATATACATAGTTTGTCTTACAGAAATCGATGGCCTTCCAAGCATTAAACCGACTATAAGGCTATCGTTTTCAGTGAATTACATCGTGAAAAACTTGAAATATAATAGAATACAAGACAAAAACTAATTTTTTTCGAAAAACGACAACAGGAAAGACCAAGGCAAAATTTTGAAAAAACCCGAAAATACTAGGGCTGCAGCCCACTTCTGGTCCCACCATGGGAGGGGGTCTTTTATTAGAAGGGGGTCTTCTATTAGAGGAATTACGGTAAGTTAGGTTACCGTAATTATTCTAATAGAAACCCCGGGGTTACTATTTTTCAATCCTCTAAAAATCTTGAAATTGTCAATCAAAAATAACCCTAACTCTGAAATCTTAGTCAAAAAATAGGAAGGGGGTTACTATTAGAGACAGGGTTTCTATTGGAATAATTACGATAGGTGATAACTTGCCTGGGAGAAGTTAAAAATTGGGTCAAAATCGCCAACACCGCCAATGGCCGGTCCCGACAGTGGTTTTATATCAAGAGTAGGCTGTAGTCGGATTCGAGACCAGCGACCAAAATTTTGGCCAGAAAATGGTCAAACCAGTCAAATTAAATATAATGCCCCATTTAAGAACCAACTGCCGTAATTATTCTAATAGAAACCCTGGGGTTACTATTTTCCATCCTCTCAAAATCTTGAAATTGTCAATCAAAAATAACCCTAACTCTGAAATCTTAGTCAAAAAATAGGGGGTGTTACTATTAGAGACGGGGTTTCTATTGGAATAATTACGGTAATCATTGAAAGTAAAAATTGAATGCCGTGTTCTCTCTAATGGAGTGGCAACAACTTGAAAATTGTTTTGTGGCATTATCCATGGTGTCCCAAGAAATTTGATACACTTTGAAGTGCCATAACTTTTTCCCTAGGCCGTTTTTTTTTGAAAATATGTTTTCACAGATCGACTCAATTTGCAATGACAATTTTTTTGGTGTACAATATGAAAAACCCATTTTTGCTTGGTCCCCCTGTGGTTTGGGCCTTGCCCGTCCAGAGGCCATCCACAAACTGGGACCCAAACCACGGGGGGGGACCAAGCAAAAATCGTGTTTTTGACATTATATACCAAAAAAATTGTCATTGCAAACTGAGTCGATCTGCAAAACATATTTTTGTTATAAAGTTATGGCACTTCAAAGAGTATCAAATTTCTCGGGACACCCTGTATTTAGACCACTTTTTGAAAAATGCTATTAAAAAAGTCACCACCTATACAGTCAAACCTGGGTTATCCGACGCCCAAAGGGACCGCCCTTATGGTGTCGGATAAACGAGGTGTCGGTTAACTGAGGTGTTGGATAACTGGGGTGTAGGTTTACCAGCCCAACCAAATCGGGCTCATGGTGTCGGATAAAAGAGGGTGTCGGATAACTCAGGTTTGACTGTATTGTAGCTAGTCATATGCGCTAAACTTTGAGTGGTACTATGCCTAAGAGATGAAGGTAAAAAAACTTAATGGCAAGACACGGTTTTTAAAGGAGGTGCCACTCTATTAGAGAGAATACGGTATGTCAGATACCTTCCAATTGAGAACAAAATTTTTTTTCTATTATTTTTGTAATGTGATAAAGTCCAAATACGAGTACAATAAATGGAATTCAGTTTATTGACATGTCCCATTCATGACTCCTAGAGTGCATAAAACTACCATGTTTTCAAAATATACAAACAGTTGTGGAGGAGGTGACGAAGAACTACATATTGCTCTTGGATTAGTTGAGGGCAAGGCAAGGAGGGAGGAGACAAGCAGCAAGTCCACTGACAAAAGGATGACCATGGACTACTTCAGGTGTCATACAGCTTACTTTCCGCAACCACCACCGCAGCCACCGCCGCCACCACCGCAAGGTGGAGGGCATGGGGGTGGGCATGGAGGAGGGCATGGGGGTGGGCATGGAGGAGGGCATGGCTGAAAATATAATGAAAATAATAATACACCACAAATTTTTGAGTAACAACTATTTAAACATAAAACTCACAGGTGGGCAACATCCACCGCCACCACCGCCGCCACCACCACCCATTGGGAGCAAGAAGGCCTGGGAGAATACAATGCTCAGGACGAGCATGAAGAAGTGTAGAAGTTTCATGTTGAGAAAGTTTGAGAAATCTGATTTGTCGCTTCAATCCCCTGCTTTATATACTCCTAATCAGCTAAACCAAGCTGGTTGCAATTTAGCTAACGCCCCTTAAAATTCAGCCAGGGGCATATCTGAATAATTGTCTGGATGCAATCCAATCCATTAAACAAAAACTTAATGATTAAGTTTTTCACCTATGTTGAGGACATATGATCTTTGAAATCAAGACAATATGACAATTATAGGTCAGTTAAAAAAAAGTTTTAAAAGTTTAGTGCTTTTAATAGATTTGAAAAATTTTAGTGCTTGCGAGAGAATACTCTTTAGTCTGTTTTTTTTCTCAAAATATTAGCAAATTTTATTGTGCTAAACGGCAAAAACCTCAAAAATACAAAAACATTGCTAATCTTTGTTAGCATTTTCTTTATCAAATTGTTGTTGAAATGGACTAAAACAGTTTTTTTGTGCGTTTTGAAAATTGACATATAGTCAAACCTGTATTTAAAGGACCATGAAACTTGCTAAGCACAGCAATTTGTGAAATATGAATTCGCTCGGGACCGCCATAATTTGATCAATAATTTTTTCGAATTATTTTTTGTGTGCATTTAAATATTGAATCTTACGTATTGGTCAATATAGAAAAATATCCCTCTGTAGCTAACTGTAGAGCAATGGAAGTAGCCTAACTGGTCCGATCTGGCAATGTCAAGCAACCTTGGGCTCGACTGGTTGGTTCAAAGTTTTGAACAAATTTTTTTTCAAACAAAAAATAATTCGAAAACATTATTGACCAAATTAGTATGGTCCCGCGCGAATTCAAATTTCGCAGATTGCTGTGCTTATCAAGTTACATGGTCCTTTAAGGACACCCTAAAAAGTTTGTTCCTGCCTAAGGTCCTACACTTTTTTGCCTCGATCTTTGTACTCTTTTGCCACTTCTGTTCTAGTACAAGTCGTGGAAAAACGTGTGCTTCGAGCGTAAATCAAACCCACGACCAACTTTTACCCGCTTCCACTGTTCAACTGTTAAGCTACCCAGGCTATTAACCCCCAACTTTGTTTTTCATGTCTTATTCCTGGAAGGGCGCACTAACATAAAACTTCTTACATGTTGACATTCTGGTCCCGAAAATTGCAAGGATTACGATTTTGCCTATCGTTTTTCAGAAACCTAAGAATTTTTCCTCTTAAAAACAAGCCTTTTTAAAAATTACTGTCCTTTAATCGAGGATTTGCTTTTTTAGAGAAAAAAATCTTAGGTTTTCTGTAAAACGTAAATTGTAATCCTTGCAACTTCTAGAACTAGACTGTCAAAACATGAATTGAAAAAACTACAAAAAGCTAAGTAAAAAAGTGTTGGATCTGAGTGAGAACGAACTTTTCGGGGTGTCCTTAATAACAGGTTGAGCATATGTCAAATTTCAAGAATCGCATGCTTATGACAAGATTAGACCAAATTTTTGATATTTTTATTTGTACATCACACAAATTTTCAAACTTCTTCAGAAATGTTATAAGTTTTTTTACTTTATTTTTTTTTCGGGCACAAAGCACATAATTACTGTTTCCTGTCGCAAGTCTCTCGGCTCATCTATCTAAAAACACAATTCTGATTAGCAGTGTTTCGAAGACTGCCAGCAAGAATAACTGGCTGCCGATTTTGTTTAGACAATTAATCAGAGCGCATTGTCTTTCTCTCCCAATTCTTCTTCGCTGGAAATAAATCGAAAAGTGTAGTTGAGAAACTACTTGGAGGAAAAAACTCCGTGACATCACTTATCTTTGCTTCCCTGCGTCCGAAAAAAATCCAGCTTTTATCTGTCTGGGCTGTTTATCCAAATAGGATATGCTTTACACACATTCCTGTCCGCGCGAAAAAAAGACACTTTTGACAAGCATATGATATCCAACTTTTTCAGCAAGTCGCCAAAATGCCCCTGGCTGAAGACTGAGGGGAGTTAGCTAAATTGCAACCAGCTTGGTTTAGCTGATTAGGAGTATATAAAGCAGGGGATCGAGGCGACAAATCAGATTTCTCAAACTTTCTCAACATGAAACTTCTACACTTCTTCATGCTCGTCCTGAGCATTGTATTCTCCCAGGCCTTCTTGCTCCCATCTGGTGGTGGCGGCGGCGGTGGCGGTGGCTGTTGCCCACCTGTGAGTTTTATTTTTAAAAACTTTTCTAAAACATTTTTACTTCTTATTTAAAGACAGGGTACCTTTGAGGGCACTCCCAAAAATATGCCTTTGTTCTCCTTGCTGTTTTTTTTGCAAAAAAATTCCTTATTTCTCAAAAATTTTTATTTTATAGGGTGTCTCAAAATTACGTTAACATTAAAAAATCGGTTATCATAACACCGTTGCGGCCTGCTTCTGAATTTTTGGATGGCAAGCCCCGAAAACGTCCCCAATAAGGCCGGCGCGTAGCAAATGAGAAAACAAGTAAAAAAAGGCGTATCAAACAAACGAAAGAACAAAGAAAAAATGAAATTTGAGCAAAACATATTAAATTTGAAAATATTAAAGTAATTTTGAGACACCCTGTACACTTTGAAACAATTTCAAAGAGTAAAGTATGCAAGACTGAGCTCAATACTATAGATATTGTTGAGGGGGTTTTTATTAATCACACCAGAACAATGTGTATCACATAGACACCAGAGATTACTAGAAACTGGAGATTCTGGGCTGTTTGTCTTTTTTGACCCTTTGACTGGAGATTTCACCATGGCAGTAGGAGACGACTAGTTGAGGAGCTGACCCTTTGGCTGGAACGACTCATTGTGGAGTTGACCCCATTGCTGGCTGACTTCGGATGTAGGAGACGAATGGACTGAGAGCTGACCCTTTGGCTGATTGGACGATGAGGACGAAACTGGCGAATTGGCTTGCATCTCTTTCTGCTGAGCGGACACGACATCAGGCAATCTGCGCTTAAGGTCCACCGACCTCTCAACTGTCCCAGTGTGCGGCTCTTTGTCAAGCACCCAGAGGAATGTGGATCTCATGAGAAGAGATACCCCTGAGATCTGAAAAGGGTTTAGCCTTCCCTGGGGAGAATTCTGGATGGATCCGAAGGTACTGTTGCACTCATACTAAATATCTAGATTATCACTGTGTACCCGGGAGAGTATGGATTAGTAGTCATAGCTAAATGTTCTGGCTAGCCTGTCTGGATGCTTTCTTTTTTATTCAAGTCAAACTCACAAACTTTGCCACCTTCCGCGGACTTTGACTGCTTCCATCCCATTTGCTTGATTGGAGATGGAGCGTTTGACAGAATGCGAATGCTGAAGAGATGTTTGCGAATTGTGCGGTTGTGCTGCGTGCAAGTTCGAGGCTTCTCACCAGACACCCAATATTTGATAGCTGGAAATTGAGGAGGAATTAATTATGAGAACGAAGAGATAAATGATGTGTCCACTCATTAGGTGACAGGGAGAGAGAAATAATTGAAAGTGTTTAAAGCGCTTGTGGGTAATTTTCGTGCCAAGATTTGGCGCGAATTCAAATGAAATATTTGTGTGTTTGAATAAAATATTATGGTTGTAAGTAATGTTTTAATTGACTCTTGATTTCAAGGGTAGTTTTGTCCAAATCACCCTTGCCTCTACCTTACAAAAGCAAAAAAAACCGGTAAAAAAATGTCAAAAACATTTTGCTCTGGTCACCAAAGCTTATTTTTTATGATTTTTTTTTGAAATGTCTCATAAAGCAATTACATGGATCTCTCTGTTGAGTTTTTAGGCTTAAAAGACGTTTTTACAATCTGTCAAACACTAAAAATTAGATTTTATCCAAATATATTTTCAGCCATGCCCTCCTCCATGCCCACCCCCATGCCCTCCACCTTGCGGTGGTGGCGGCGGTGGCTGCGGTGGTGGTTGCGGAAAGTAAGCTGTATGACACCTGAAGTGGTCCATGGTCATCCTTTTGTCAGTGGACTTGCTGCTTGTCTCCTCCCTCCTTGCCTTGCCCTCAACTAATCCAAAAGCAATATGTAATTCTTCGTCACCTCCTCCACAACTGTTTGTATATTTTGAAAACATGGTAGTTTTATGCACTCTAGGAGTCATGAATGTAACATGGATATCTTTCAATAAAATGATTTCCATTTATTGCAATGATATTCGGACTTTATCACAACACAAAGACAACTTAAAGGAAAATTTGTTCTAAGCACTAAAGGCAGAAGGCACACAACGCTTTCTTGGAAGTAGGACATCCAGCTTACATTCAATTCCATCAGCACGAGCAATCAACATTACTGTTTCGCACATCTTGACGTGACCAGTAGTTAGCACTGATACCTACAACAATGAAGTAAAGTATTTGCTAAAAAATAAAAAAAATACTTCTTTAGCAGCACGCTCATCGATGCACTGTCCTCTAGCAGGATCGAGCCAAACAGCCGTTTGCTTCCTCTTTTTTTCCACTTCTAGCTTCCAATCAGTTGAGTAGGCTTTGCGCTATACTGATTGCTTTCCTAGTTTATTAGCATCTAATCCATGAGAAAAAATAATGAAATAAAGTCTTAGTCTTCGTCCACGCTTTCCACTTCTTCCTGAGAGCCATTCTTTTATTTTCTCTGACTAAAATCAAAAAGGCATGAAAATTCACAAAAACGACCTAAGGGGGATTTGTTACCTAAGGGGCCCCCAAATTACCTGAGGGGATTTGCTCTGATTTCCAATAAAAACCCTACTCCGGAAAGAGACTTGCTCATTACCTCAGAATATTTAGGAATTTGACTGGCGTAAAACGCTTTTTCATCCATCGTTGAAAAGATTTCTTAAGGGCCACTAGCTTTTCACAAGACGCAGCAATTTGCATTTGGTTTAACTTTTGGAAGAGAATTAAAAATGTCCGCTTCAGCTGAAAAGTGTATGCTTTTAGCTGAAAAGTGTCCACTTTTATTGAACTTTTGACTTTTCAACAAAAGCGGACACTTTTCAAAAAGCGGACACTTTTCAACAAAAGCGGACACTTTTCAACAAGCGGACACTTTTCAACAAAAGCGGACACTTTTCAACAAAAGCGGACACTTTTCAACAAAAGCGGACACTTTTCAACAAAAGCGGACACTTTTCAACAAAAGCGGACATCTTTCAACAAAAGCGGACACTTTTCAACAAAAGCGGACATTTTTCAACAAAAGCGGACACTTTTCAACAAAAGCGGACATCTTTTCGGACACTTTTCAAAAGCGGACATCTTTCAACAAAAGCGCACATTTTCAACAAAAGCGGACATTTTCAACAAAAGCGGACATTTTCAACAAAAGCGGACATCTTTCAACAAAAGCGGACACTTTTCAACAAAAGCGGACAATTTTCAACAAAAGCGGACATTTTTCAATAAAAGATTTATCCTTAACTTTTCTACAAGACAAAACAAAAAACTTTTTTGCGAAAAAGTTTCAAAATCTTACCCTGGTCGTTGCCTGCTTTATCAAGAATTTTTCGCTTAAGTTTTGCAACAGCTCAGCAAGGCTTTCCGACTGACCCCGTGGCTAGCTCTGCAATAATGCTTCTGCGCGGTTGTTCTTTTCAATTTGCAAGACAGTTACGGTTTCATAGAAACAAATTAAAAAACAAACTTCTGATAGCTCTTTAGGTCTATCGCAGAAATGGACAGCTCCGTTTCCAGTTCTTTCCCAGCTTATTTTGTCATCTCGAATGGCCATCGACATGAGCACAGGAGTATCTGCAGCAACTTTGCTTGACTTAGAACTTCGAATTTTGCGGCACCAAATAGAATCCTTCCAGGTCCATCCGTACGCTTTTTTTTCATTGAGCACTGTCTAAGAATAGCAGTGGGTAAGCGGATTAACCAGGCACGGAGTAATGACTAAAGTCACGTGTCCTACTTTTTCTGTACGCTTTAGCACGACTTCTTCCTTGGCTTCGGGTTTCCACATCTCAAGCAATTTACTAAAAAAATACAAAACATGGATGGGTAGAAAAACAATACAGTCGAATCTCTTCATAGTGGTCACCCTTGGGAAGCGACCGAGTAGAACACTATGTAGAGGGTGACCACTATGCTAGGGGGTGGTTCACTATGGTGAGACTCGACTGTAAATAGTTTTATGGCTACCCAGAACCTTAGGGGCCCCAGTCGCAGAACCTAGGGGCCCACTCATGAACCCTAGGAGCCCAGTCATTTTTCGCCTAATTTTTGCAAAAAATTTAATCGATTATGATTTTGCGCGTCATCTTAGTGAATAATGATAAATGTCCAATGAAATAATTTAATCCTTCTTTGTTGTTAAAAAAAGATATTTATAATAAATACTACTGGTAACTAAACCTCTATTTTTAGAGTAGGAGTGGGATTTAATTGGATATGACGGCTAAAAAAAGTTCTGGCGAGTGGGGCCCCTAGGTTCTGGCGAGTGGGGCCCTAGGGTTCTTGCGAGTGCGGCCCCTAGGGTTCTGGCTGGGACTAGGGTTCTGGCGACTGGAGCTGGGGTTCTGGCGACTGGGGCCCCTAGGGTTCTGGCGAGTGGGGCCCCAAAGGTTCTGTTGCTCCGTTTTTATTAATCTATCAGCTACTAAGTCGCTTTTTGTACCTCTTTTCATATTCTAAAGATGGCTTATATATATGGTGAATGGTTATTTGAGCAGAATTACGAAACCCCAAAAATACCCTACAAAACGGCATGTCACGTCTGTCAAACCTTTCTTAGAATACCTGAATACGTACAGAAAACAAGTTTTAGAACCTAAAAATGAAAAAAATTCCAAATAAACGACCACTTGGTTTTGTTGGTATATGGACAGTCCAGCAGAGCTGGAGTTGGTTCATAGAAACCATTTGATGTCCGAAATGATCTCATTGGCGAAAGTTTGATTGGCGAAACGATTACGCCCCTTCTATTAGAGTGTGGTCTTAAATTAGAGAGTGTGCTTCAATTTAAAAAAATACAGTATGTACTTGAAGATTATTAGCTCAATAATAAGGGATCATAAGACTAAAAAATCAAAATTTTTTTTTATGTTCTCTACAGCCACATCTTGACGCTACTGTGGTATAACATCACCCCACCCAATCAACTTTTTTAGGAGTGTCCAACAACCATTTTGAGTATTAATTTTGCTATAAAGGCGCGCTTACAATGGAGGTGTGAGGTGCAGGTCGAGTAAAACGGTGAAGTAGATCTCGCGTTTTTCATTGAAAAATGCCAAATCTGATATAGATGACCTACATCTACTTTTTGGTTTTTAGGTATAGCTCATCTATATCAGATTTGGCATTTTCAATGAAAAACGCGAGATCTAGACATCGTTTTACCTCGACCTTCCCTCCTCATCTGCCTATAAAAGGCCTGAAAAAGTAATTTGGGCTGTACTGGGAGGGGAAGGGAATAATAAGGGACCATTTTTTGGTCATTTTTTTCAAGGTAATGCCTATTTTTAGTTTGTCTTACCATGTTTTTCGATATGGGCCGTGGCAAAAGAGACTCTAAATTAGGGTTGACGACGGGACAGGACAGGACGGGACGTTCCGTCCGTCAGACTGATATTTTTGGTTTCGTCCGTCCCGGTGTCCCGTCGGTGAAAATTATGAGCTGTCCGTCGGTGTCCCGTCAGTGAAAATTTTGATGCTGTCCCGTCCCGGTGTCCGTCGGTGTCCCGTCAGTGAGATGCTTGTCCGTGTCCCGTCCGATCACTTGGTAACCCACCTTCAAATAAAAGTCACAGTAATTTATGCAATGGTCGATTGATACTTAACGAAGTACAATCAATGCATAGGCAGATGCATATCGAATCGCAATGCATCGAATTGCTTGTTGCATACCGAATCGCCAAAACATTGCATTTCTTGTTGCAGAACCATGCGGATCGATGGCTGGTACTAACTGATCACTTCTTTTAGCATGCCAGAAACAAGCGACGTCTGGAAGATCGGCCTCTACCGCAAGGGAATTGGTGGCGCGACGTGCCTGGAGTGCGAAGACTTCTTCCGGAGAAGCGTTCATCAAGACGACCGATGGAAGCACCCTCTATCTGACCCGCCACGGCAAGCAAAAGCTGGAGCTCACGGAAGAAGAATGGGACCTGATTCGTCAGCTGGTGCTGCTACTCTCTCCGTTCGAACAGGCGACTCGACAATTGTGCCAGGAAGACTCTTCGCTCGCCGTTCAGCTGCCAATTGGGCGAATGCTTCTGGCGGGTGTGCAGAATTCTCGTCTGAGGCAGTTGCTCTGGAGGAGGTCTGTACCGAATTGCGCATGCTACTCTTCAGCAAGTTCTCGGTGGGGCAAACAGGTATTTAGTCCGTGATTTATGCCAACTACTCATCGGAATTTAGAGACTACGCGCTGGCTACTCCTGGATCCACGCTTCAAGGATCGCTGTGTCGATGACAGGAGCGCTTCAAGCAGACGTGCGTAGATGGTGCCGAGAAGAGGGACAAGAAGTGCCAGAACAGCCTACAAGTAAATTATGCATCAAGGCGCGTAATTAAGTTAGTTTTAGGTCCAAGTCCATCACCCGCGCCCAAAAGAGCAAGGACGGATTCATTCTTCGGAGATGATACGGAGTTCTGCATTGACGATGATGAGGAAGTGCATGTCTCGGCAGGTGCAATGGACGAGAAGTCTCCGCCTACCTCAAGCTGAAGTGCATTCCTCTGAAGCAAGATCCGCTGGAGTTCTGGAAGACTCAGGCAGTTGCTCTTCCGAAGTTGGCCAAGCTAGCGAAGCGATACCTTTCTGCGCCGGCGACGTCTTACGCAAGCGAGCAGCTGTTTTCCGGCGCGGGGATCTACGACTACACGCGAAGCCGCTTGGATCCGAAGAATGCGGAGATGCTAATGTTCCTCAACAGGGCTCTGCCGGAAATTGACTACAGCTATTGAGTTGTTATTCCCGAATTCCCGAGTTGTTACTCCCGGTTAGCGAATAAAGAGCTTTGGAATCTGCTATAATTGGCAAAATTTTAGCATTTTCAGTCATAATTATGGTAAAAATTGTGCAATTTATTTAGCTGTCCGTCCCGTATCCCGACACTTATTTGGTCGTCCCGTCAGTGAAATTTTGAAGCAAATCCCGTCGGTGTCCCGTCCCGGTAAAAATTTTGAGGCCGTCCGTCGGTGTCCGTCCCGAAAAATTTTAAGAAAATTTTTGTCCCGTCCCGTCCCGGAAAAGTCAAATCTTCAACCCTACTCTAAATGCATTTTATGATCAAGAGTCTTGCTCGGAATTATGTCTAAGGTGAGTGAGTGCGTGCCCCTTCGGTGGCGAAGGAGGCTTGGGGTTGAGATGCACACACACATATCATATTTCAGTTAGCGCCCAAATCTTCTAGTAACGAACGTTTCAGGGAATGAAAACTAAAAACATACCCAAAACTCTTGTTAAAAAGTAGGTCTCTTTCTTATATACGATACGCTCCCAAAAGGGTTAAAAATAAACGACTTGAGCCACTTAATAGTGTGAATACCGTATTTCCTCTAATTTCTCCCCTCCCCCTGATTTCTCCCCTCCTTCTAATTCCTTCCCCCCCCCTAATTTCTCCCCTGTCTCTAATTTTTCTTCTTTCTCCTAAATTTATGAACTGCCTTACAGCCTTTATTTTCTTTGTTCTTAGGCTCTCGTGATGACTGACTTTAACGTGGAACAAGAAGAGGAAGAAAGTCAAGCAGCAAAGCAGCCGAGAAAGCTAAATTCATACACTGCAGCATACAAGGTGGAGGCTATCAAGCATGCCAAGCAAATTTCAGTTAACTCCGCCAGCAGAAAGTTTCATCTTTATCACCGGGCATGGATGAAGAATGAAACGAAGCTGCACATCATAAAGTCAGTGTTTTACCTAATGCCCACGTTGTCAATCCTCTATATTTGATGGTTGTTGAAAAGTGGAAATCCTCGTGCGCTTGCTATGGACGTGTACCTCGACTGGATCTGTCAATCGTGGGATGCAATACCAAAAGAAATAATTCTAAACTCTTTCAAAGGTAATTCATTACTAATTTTTGCTAAAAATGATGTTAGTTTGTGGGATAACAATTGCCATGACGGAAGCCAAGATGATTTGATCCATTGCTTCAAAGCTCACGGTTCTGTTCCAGAAGGGCGATCAATGCTAAGAAATGCTCGTGCCGATCTTGAGAAATGTAGCCTAGATGAGGAAGAGCAAGATGAAGAAAACGGCTATATAAGTGATGAGTCCCTAGACTTGGATTGGAGCGATGAACTGAATGCACCAAATCCTAAGTATCACGCCTTTTGACTGATCTTGTTATCCAACATCCTTGAACTTTAATATTATCGTCCAACATCCTTGAATAAAGTTCCTTCGTCCATTTGGAATGACTTTGTTTGATTTTTATTCACTATTTTTGGGTAATTTACTCAAAATTTTGGGTTTTGGGGTTGAATAATTACTCCCCTCCCTCTAATTACTCCCCTCCCCTAATTACTCCCCCCTCCGGAGAGAGGTTGAAAAATTACTCCCCATGGGGGAAAATTAAAGGAAATACGGTATTTGAACTTTGAGGCTGGATTTTTTGAAAAGCTGAGTGTTTGTTGTAAAAACTTTTTTGTCTTGTCTTTAAAACTAAATTATAGGATTAAAGAAATTTTTTGAATTCAAAATTGCCTAATGAAAACACAGAGAAAATGGCAATAATTCTACTGATTAAAGGATTAGGAAATTTCTCCAGTACTCTCCGAGTAAAAAAATCAGTAGTGCTTCTTAATTTGATTACAGACCATATCAGTTTAATTGAAAAAAGTGTGGACAAAAGAGTTAGACGTCTTTCTATTTTATTAACTTATTATTTAGATAGTTGCTTCAAGAATAAACCACACTTTTTTATCTTTTATTTTTTTATTCTTCTTTTATTTTCCGTTGAATCTGTGTTAATTTGTTGTATTTAGGACCAGATGTCCTCGAAACGAAGCACAGCCTATGTGGCTGCGATTGGTCTTTAGGGGGTGGCAGTGTTGGCCATTTCTGTGGTCACCCTCATCAAAGTCTACTCGGCTGAACCTGCAGCAGTTAGTGATGGCACAGCTGGCAAGGAAGCTAAACTGCAACCTGATAATTCTGGTAGGACATTTACTTAGTCAAAATTTGATTAAAAAAATTTATTGCCAGCAAAAGTAAATTTTTTTAAGGCATTTACATCACAAATTAAGATTAACAAGGAACCTTTGAGTGTGTACCTACCATTTAAATTCAAATTCCGCATACTATAACTGGTGTAAAAAAAGTCCCCGATGGGTTTTTAGGCTAATGTTTAATAACAAATTTTATTTCAAAAAAATATTCCAAACATGTGGTTTTGTAGCTCTTTCCTTCCTCTACCGAATGATATATAAAGTTTTTATTTTACTCAATAAAATGGCCTCCCTGCGCCTCAATGCATTTCCGGTCTTTTCGGGAAAGCGTCAATGGCATTTGGATCATTTCTTGGGAACCGCGTCACTCTCTGACCAATGATGCCTTCAGTGCCGGGATGGATTTGTGGGGCCTAGAGCAGGCCTTTGACTGGAGGTAAGGCCAGGCAAAGTAGTCCATGACATTGAGGTCGGAAGAATGGACGACCATTCACCTTTTGGGTTGAAGATTCAAATGAAAATAAAGTTTAAGCTGAGTGAAGTATTACCCTATAATCACTGCATAAATTATTTTTCTTCCATTTCTTTCCTTGTCCAATTTTTCCACCAAACTTCCATCACAAATAAAAACTTTATATATCATTCGGTAGAGGAAGGAAAGAGCTACAAAACCATATGTTTGGAATATTTTTTTGAAATAAAATTTGTCATTAAACATTAGCCTAAAAACCCAACCCAACCAAGAACTTTTTAACACCAGTTATTTCTTCTTATCACCGCGTGTCAAATTTAAAAAATGGCAAAAAGGCTATTTTTCCTGCCAGGACAAATATGATTGACCATTTTTTTAATTTAATGTTTTTTATGGATTTTTGCAAATTTTATGATTATTTTCTATTGATAAACCATATTAGTCACTAAATGAGTCGCCACAACAGGTCACATTCTTGAAAATTGCGAATATAGAATTTCCCCTTCAAAAAATAAGAATTTTTTGAAATTTCTTTATGTTTGGTCAATTGGAGGTACCAGTGGAGAATCCGTGTCCAAAATATGTCTTGGTCCCCCTGTTGCTTTTTCGTGAAAAAGAGCTTGGGGCAGGAGTACATTTTAGTAGGTACGCCCCAAATTGATCGACGTAAAACTATGAAATATGTACAGAAAAAAAAATCGGCCAAAAGAGACCAAAACCATGATATGGTCCAAATCCCACCCTATGGTCCAAAAATCGACTTTTCTGAAAATGGAAATCTCGACCATATGACTGTTTTACCCTGTTTTTCAACATGGGGCAAAAGTACCTCCAAATGCATTTTTCATCAAGAGTACTTCTCGGAATCATGTCTAAGGCAAGTGAGTACGCGCATCTCTAACTCTCAAGCTCCCTGAGAGTTTGTTTTTGTTATCAAAAAATGTTTAGCCCTAATGTTTAGCCCCAAAAATATCGTTGTAGGACAAGTAAGTTCAAACAAATGTTTTAATTCAAAAACAACAGGGGACGAAGCTCTTTTTCAAAAAAACAACAGTGGGGACCAAGGCATATTTTGGACACGGATTCTCCACTAGAGCCCAATTGGATGTTGAACTAAATAAGGGGATTTATGCAACATTTTCAACAATTTCAAAATACTTTAAGATACAATAATTTCTTCTTGTGATAATTTGATACGAAAATTTCTTCTTCCGCCCAGACACCATTTTTTCTCAAATTATTGATGTGAAAAAATTCTCCACCTGAGATTTTTCTTGAAAAAAAAATAGAAAGAGAGAGTTAAAATTTAACAAACAAAAAACTAAAAAATTATAAGTGGTTCGAAAAATAAAAAAGGCTCTCATTTAAACAACTTTGAAAAAATTCCTTGTTTTTTTCGCCTATATTGCTACACATCAATTTTTTCCGCCTACAAAAAATTAGTCAGAAATTTCAAAATTTTCGAAACAGTGCATTAGTATCACTTGGTGTGAGTGCTTCTTATCTAGCCGAACCACTATTTAATTAAGGCAAAGATGCAGTTGCTATCAATAAATCAAATTAAAGGATTATCAATACGAGTTTGCTCTAATATTTTGAGGTGGTAAGCAAAAAATGATAAGAAAAAAAATTAAGAAGCTTAAATCAATTGATATTTTAGTTTCGCAAATCCGAAAAATAATTGTTTGACAAGTCTAAAATTAATTAAAAATGCACCAAATTTTTTAAGATGTCTAAAACGATGAGCAGGCTTTTAAAGCAAGTTCACAATGAGTCGACCCAAAGGTTATTTTAACGCGGAAAGGGTCATAAAATTTTCCTTTTAGTTGATTTGTTTTTGCTGTTAACACCATCTTGTAGATAAGATGCGTGGCCTAAAAATGAGCTACAGTCAAACTTCCCTAACACGTACCACCTGCGGACCAGGGCTGTGCAGCTCAAAAACAAACCTCCACGTCAACATCGAACTTCCACCCCCAAAAATTTGAACCTCCGCTTCCACTTCCAACATCCGGAGGTGGATGTTTACCCAAACATCCACTTCATACCAAAAAGTTGAACCTCCACGTCCGACATCCACCTCCAGCGAAAATTTTTTAACCTTCACGTCAACATCCAACATCCGGAATTTTTCGACATCCACCTCCATTAACCTTCACGTAATTTGGTGATAATACTTTATTTAAGTGCAACGAGATAAGCATAGAAACTCTTTCCTTGAAGCATAGGAACTCTTTCTACTAACTGACTACCAAGTCTGCCAAACCACGATGGGTTTTCTTCAATCACTGAAATGAGAAGTTTCGTAATTAAACAAAATGCCAAGAAATTTAAAAGGCGGGAGTTTCATTTTTAAATTTTTGACACATCTCAACGGAGATGGGTTGGAGGTTCGGATGTTCAAATTTTCGCCACCTCCACTTCCACCTCCGACCTCCGGAGGCGAATGTTTATTCAAACATCCACCTCCGCACCAAAAATTGAACCTCCGCGTCCACCTCCGAACATCCGGCCTGGAGGTGGAGGTGGAAATCAAACATCCACCTCCGGATGTAACTTCCGGATGTTTGCACAGCCCTGCTGCGGACCGGCCTCAGGTGTACGTGTTAGGGAAGGTACGTGTTATAGAGGGTACGTGCATAGACATTTTGTAAGGTAAATCCAACCAAATCAAAAAGGTGTACGTGTTAGGGAAGGTACGTGTTATAGAGGGTACGTGTTAGGGAAGTTTGACTGTACTTACCTCTTTGACTTAAAGAAAAAAGGTGGCACTTTTCAGCCAAAGGGTGGCACTTTTCAGATTTATCCAATTTTTTTGTTCGATAAATAAAAAATGATCGTGGTTCGTTTCTTGCTTGACTTTCGTGTAAAAATTCATATAGTGAAAGCCTGAGGCGCCGGCAGTAACAAATTTGCGAAATCTAGCACAAAGACGCTGAAGTGTGAAGCAAGTCGGAAAAATAATTTGATTCATACTATTACCTTTTTGTGCTACATTTTGCAAAGATGTTGCAACAAATGATATGTCGTTAGAAACCAGAATCGCAGGGCTACCTGATGGTATTTTCACTTTGAGAAAATGTCTATATACAGTCAAACTTCCCTAACACGTACCACCTGCGGACCGGCCTCAGGTGTACGTGTTAGGGAAGGTACGTGTTATAGGGGGTACGTGTATAGACATTTTCGGTAAGGTAAATCCAACCAAATCAAAAAAGGTGTACGTGTTGGGGAAGTTTGACTGTATTAACAAACTACAACAGATTTAAAAATGTTGGATAAAAATGGATGCGTCCACACTCAGGCAGTGTTTCCAAAATTAGAAGATTTTCTCACTCAAAAAAAAAAGTTGACTTCAAAATTTTCACTCAAAAAATAGTTATCTCATTTCTCTCACTGAAAAAATAAGTTAACTATTAGGTCGTCCAATAAGTTTTGAGAAAAAGCACGTGGATTCGCTTTAATTTTCAAAGTGCATCATTTGGCACATTTGACAATGATGTCTCTACGTGTCATATACCATTTTGTAGCCCGTTCTCTGTTCTTTAAAATGTGATATTGAACAATTCTTTGTTATTAAAAAATAAGATCAAAAATAGGAAAACAAAAAGTTTACCAAACTTGAAATTATTTGTTTTTATTTTTGGTCAAAAATAGTTATCTCATTTTCTCACTGAAAAATAAGATAACTATTTTTCGATTAACTGAAAATGAGTATGCCTTTTTGTGGTCGTTTTCTGGCAATGCAATCTTGAAATCTGACCATTTGTAGGGGAAAATTTTTTTGCGAAAATTCGATTGCGCGCATCAGAATTTCACTTTTATCTGCTCAATCGCTCGGAACCACCTCGAACCACCATGATAACTGGTTTAGAATAGTTAAATGCTGGTTGGGAGTGGTTTAGAGCGGTCTGAATGGTTCAGACTAAGATTCTGAGCGATTGAGTCGATCAAACGGAAAATCTGATTAGCGCAATCGAATATTTGCAAAAAGTTTAACTTCAATAAACGGGCACCCTAGAAGGTGATTCGAAAATAAACGGGCAGTCTCAATAAACAGGAACCCTAGAAGGTGATTGGAAAATGAACAGGTATGCTCCAATAAACAGGCACCCTAGAAGGTGATTCGAAAATAAACGGGCAGTCTCCAATAAACGGGCACCCTAGAAGGTGATTGGAAAATGAACAGGCATGCTCCAATAAACAGGCACCCTAGAAGGTGATTGGAAAATGAACGGGCATGCTCCAATAAACAGGCACCCTAGAGGTGATTGGAAAATGAACGGGCATGCTCAATAAACGGGCACCTAGAAGGTGATTGGAAAATAAACGGGCATGCTCCAATAAACGGGCACCCTAGAAGGTGATTGGAAAATGAACGGGCATGCTCCAATAAACGGGCACCCTAGAAGGTGATTGGAAAATAAACGGGCAGTCTCAATAAACGGGCACCTAGAAGGTGATTGGAAATGAACAGGCATGCTCCAATAAACGGGCACCCTAGAGGTGATTGGAAAATGAACAGGCATGCTCAATAAACAGGCACCCTAGAAGGTGATTGGAAAATAAACGGGCAGTCTCCAATAAACAGGCACCCTAGAAGGTGATTGGAAAATGAACAGGCATGCTCAATAAACAGGCACCCTAGAAGGTGATTGGAAAATAAACGGGCAGTCTCAATAAACGGGCACCCTAGAAGGTGATTGGAAAATAAACAGGCAGTCTCCAATAAACGGGCACCCTAGAAGGTGATTGGAAAATAAACGGGCAGTCTCCAATAAACGGGCACCCTAGAAGGTGATTGGAAAATAAACAGGCAGTCTCAATAAACAGGCACCCTAGAAGGTGATTGGAAAATGAACAGGCATGCTCCAATAAACAGGCACCCTAGAAGGTGATTGGAAAATGAACGGGCATGCTCCAATAAACGGGCACCCTAGAAGGTGATTGGAAAATAAACAGGCAGTCTCAATAAACGGGCACCTAGAAGGTGATTGGAAAATAAACGGGCAGTCTCAATAAACGGGCACCCTAGAAGGTGATTGGAAAATAAACGGGCAGTCTCCAATAAACGGGCACCCTAGAAGGTGATTGGAAAATAAACGGGCAGTCTCCAATAAACGGGCACTAGAAGGTGATTGGAAAATAAACGGGCAGTCTCCAATAAACAGGCACCCTAGAAGGTGATTGGAAAATGAACAGGCATGCTCAATAAACAGGCACCCTAGAAGGTGATTGGAAAATGAACAGGCATGCTCCAATAAACAGGCACCTAAGGTGATTGGAAAATAAACAGGCAGTCTCCAATAAACAGGCACCCTAGAAGGTGATTGGAAAATAAACGGGCAGTCTCAATAAACGGGCACCCTAGAGGTGATTGGAAAATAAACGGGCAGTCTCAATAAACAGGCACCCTAGAAGGTGATTGGAAAATAAACGGGCAGTCTCAATAAACGGGCACCCTAGAGGTGATTGGAAAATAAACGGGCAGTCTCAATAAACGGGCACCTAGAAGGTGATTGGAAAATGAACGGCAGTCTCAATAAACGGGCACCCTAGAAGGTGATTGGAAAATAAACGGGCAGTCTCAATAAACGGGCACCCTAGAAGGTGATTGGAAAATAAACGGGCAGTCTCAATAAACGGGCACCCTAGAAGGTGATTCGAAAATAAGCGGGCAGTCTCCAATAAACGGGCACCCTAGAAGGTGATTGGAAAATAAACGGGCATGCTCGCTTATTAGAAGAAATACGGTATGTTTAATTCCATTTTTTTAATCTTTAGGTACCGTTTATGGGAAAGGGTAACACTGATACGCATTTTTTATTGATTTATCTTTCTTTAATTTTTTCATAATCAAATTTATTACGTTTTATAAAATAAATTTTTTTAAAACAACAGGGGGAACCGAGGCACAAATGACCAAAAAACCAGGTGGACCAAGGCAGACGATAAAATAAATTTCGAAAAATGTCCGTCCTACACTTTTTTGCCTTTTCTACCGTTTTCAGTACCTAAAACATGCTTAGACGTTCATAGAATACATTTTTGGCTTTATTTTAGCCCGACAAAAAGTGGTAAACATAAAAAGTGGCATGGTGCCCGTTTATTGGAGACTGCCCGTTTATTTTCCAATCACCTCCTAGGGTGCCCGTTTATTAGAAGGAATACGGTAACTACAAATCAGTATATAGACAATAAAATGAGACGAAGAAAAGAGACAAAAGCCAGAACCAAAGAATTCTAAAAATTGTAGACTTACTACACTACGTGTCCAATGACGCCGAAAAGTGTGACTGTGACTGCGACATTTCCGCGTTATTGGACACACATCAACAGTCGCAGTCACAGTGTGTGTCCAACAGCGCGGAAAAGTGTGACTGCGACTGTGACTGCGACTGTGACTGCGACTGACGCTTCAAATCGATTTGAATTTACGTCGCAGTCACAGTCGCAGTCACACTTTTGCCGCCTCATTGGACACACACTGTGACTGCGACTTTGCCGCGTCATTGGACACGTAGTGTAAAAGTTCCCGGCACTTATGCCGTTGGGCCCCCCCCCTCTATTTTGGCACTTTTTAACATGTGTGTTTATTGTGTTCGTCTGTAACTTTTTTTGTTACTAGATACAATATTGGCAATGGAAGAGCTTCGAAACACAACTCTAAAAAAATTGTACGAAAAATTGAAGTGGACAAATGAAGAATTCATCGAATGGCTTCAGCATATGAAACTTTTGCACTCTAAGCGCACTTGCGAATGTTTCTATATTTCTGAATATGTTTGGAAGAAGAAGTTTAAGGGTCCTGATGTAATGTTTTATTTATGGTCCCATGTTGCTGAATTGTACCCTGTTAAATACAAATAAAAATATACAGTTTGTTCATAAATGACAAAATAGAGGGGGGGGGGCCCAACGGCATAAGTGCCAAGTTCGCTGTGCCAAAAAAGTATGTATTTTTAGATGGAAAAGCATACAATGAACTGAATCTTCCACAACCTCCAGTGCTAAGTCCAAAAAGTGGTGTACAATACAAGGTAGGCGAGGTTATTTAAAAAAAAAGCGAAGCATTGACTCGCAATATGCAATGATCAAATTTCCGGATTTTTTGACCCAATAACCTTATGATATTCTGTAAATTAGGTTTAAACAGCTCCTAAAAAACTTTTTAGCTGCACATGATAAAAAATTATTTTTCTGACACTTTCCTACATAAAAAAATCGATTTTTGCAAAAAAAATTGACCGAAATTTGAAAATGAAAAATTAAAAATCGAAATGAAAGTTTGAAAATAATTCTAAAGTGTTTGTAATAAAATATATACATTTTTGTGAACTAAACCAAGAAATTTTTGTACCATTGGGTAGCCAACACTGTAGGCTTTCAAATAGAGATGATGGCTTGACCTTTTCGGGACGGGTCAGAATTCAAATTTAAAAATTTCGGGACGGGACACCGGGACGGGACACCGGGACGGGACAGGTGCCAAAAAATTTCCGGGCGGGATTCCGGGACGGGACGATTCTCTAAAATTAACGGGACGGGACGGAATGGTCCCGTCCCGTCCAGTCATCATCTCTACTTGCAAACGTGGGGTGACGTGCTCAAAATTTTAGAGAAAAAAATAGCATAAAAACAAGAAATAAGGGCAAATTTTTTTAAAATCGAGTTAACTGTGTAACAACCCTAGTCATGTTGTTGACCCGGCAAAGATGTATGACTTTATGTCAAAAACAGCTTACAGAAAATAAGGCAGAACAAAATAACTGATTTCTTTTGCCCTAAATATTGAGGTTTGGGTGTTACTTTTTGTTGATGTTTTTACTGTACATAATACTAAAAATATTTTTGATGAATACTCTTGATACAACGGACCCCTGTGGCCGGTCCCAAGGGGTCCTGTGCTGTACCACTTTTTGTGGTAATATCGCTTCAATGGCCCAGTTTTGCTAGTAAGCCATACATGCTACAGTCTAGTCTCGTTTATCCGACACCCCCTCCCACCTAGGGTCCGACACTTTTTTTCAGCCAATTTTAAAAATGTTTTTCCAGTTGTCTTTGGTTGTAAGGATTCTAAAAGGATTCTAATTTTGCGATCGTTTTTCCCAAATCCTTTTACGTTGCCATAAAGACCCACGGCTCTCGTTTATCCGACACCTCTTTTGAAAATCAGGTGTCGGATAAGCGAACCATAATTCTTTATGTAAAAACGAAGGAAAAACGATAAATCAGAATCTTTGCGATATTTCGGACTAAAACAACCAAAGACAACTGGAAAAACATTTAAAAATGGCGTGTCGCACCTAGGTGGGAGGAATCGGATAAACGAAACTAGACTGTATACAAGAATATGCAAAAAAATTCACTTGATAGGGTACTCAAAAAGACAGGATCCCCGATAGGATTCCTGGTTAGTGTAACTCCAAAAAGTTCGGCACTTTTGTACATCTATTTTGAAAACTTTTACCAAATCTGATTCGTCAGTCTAAGGGGAAATGTTGCAAGGATTCCGATTTTGCCGATCGTTTTTAAATGACAACAGTTTTGTCGAAAAGATATGCGCCTCTCTATTTAGTGTAACCTTTTTTCGAAAATAAGGTTACACTAAATCGAGAGGCGCGGGTATTTTCGGTAAAACCGTTGACATTCAGAAAAACGATTGGCAAAATCGCAATTCTTGCAATTTTCGGGTCGGACTAACCAAAAAAAAGCAAAAACTTTCAAAATGTGAGATAAAAAAAGTGTCGGACCCTAGGCGGGAACGAATTTGTTGGGGTTACACAAAATCGAGAGTAAACTGAACTTTAAAAATTGGTATTCAGGCCTACTCAGAGTTTGCGACGCAACTGCACGGTTCCATCGACCCCGGAGTAAATCCCTGTGAGGATTTCTACGCCTACACCTGTGGCCAATTCAACAACACTCTGTCTTATGTGGACGTGAATGTGCAAAACTTTAGGCTTGTGGCTAAGCAACTAGGCAAACAGGAATATGTCAACTATATCCAGGTACAACATTTTTATACTCTTACAAGTCTTCACAAATAACCAATTTTTATGTTGATAATCTATGATTTTAGAATAATCTATAAAACTAATTACCAAAAAAGTTTACTACAGGGTGTTTCAAGAATTTAGGAAAATTTTTTTGGTCATAACTTTATGGCATGTCGAAATTCTCGGGATGGTAATTTTTTTGTACATAATGTCGCAAACACGATTCTTTCTATAGTTGTCCAGCCTGGCCCATGCACAGGACACCTATTCTGCTCTAAATACCTATCCCGGGTACCAAGATTTTTGCTACAGCTCTGGCTTCAGGCTTCACTCCGGCTATGGTTCGGAGCCGTACCCGGAAGCGGAGTCGGATAACATTTGCACTCAAATAAATAAATGGCATTTTTGAGTACATAGAGTCAGTATTTCCTCTGAAAAGCGTAATTTTAAAAATAAACGAAAAATTAGAAATCCTTGCAATTTGTTAGACTAGACTGACCAAAGACCAAAAAAATTAAAATCTAGAATAAAATGGTGTCAGACTCTACGGGGAAAAATTTTTGGATTAAGATTTGACCTATTGGGTATTAACATAAGTTGCAGGATCGCTCGTGTGACTATTTTTTGGCGAAATTTTTAATATCTGATCTTTATGACTGAGAATGTTTTGTTTATAAAATTTGGTTTGCCCCCATCAGAATAAAGAAAATAAAGAAAAAAATAGAAACAGAATTATTTTTTTCTTTATTCTTATGTGGACAAACCAAATTTTAGGCTCTATATGTGTTCATGCCGACGCTGGAAAAAATATGCCTTGGTCCCCCCTGTTAACTTTTTTTGCAAATTTTTGCTCATCTAACTGTCCGTGAACCATTTAATTGCAGGCATTTTAGTTCTTGTGTTTGAATTAAATAGTTTTTTCTATTAACTTATAAGAATACTGATCCTTTTCAATGGAAAATGTGCTGTTTTCGGTCGTGCTCCAATACACAGACCTACATAGCAATCGATTTACTCTAGGAGTAGTCTCGTAAATTTATATTTCTAACACGCAAAGTGCATTTTTATCATTTTTAATCAAAAATTAATAAAAAAAAAATTTTGGAAAAAATTCAGCTTGGGGAACCAAGGCAAAAACTAATTTTTTTTTTGCAAAAAAAATTAACAGGGGGGACCAAGGCATATTTTTTCCAGCGTCGGCATGAACACATATAGAGCCTAAAATTTGGTTTGCCCCATCAGAATAAAGAAAATAATAATTCTTTTCTATTTT
>JAMRYI010001191.1:0-39724 GCA_029231635.1 Ditylenchus weischeri | reverse complement strand
TTTTTTTTGAATTAGAAAAAAAACAATAAAAACAATATTTTAAAAGCATGTTAACACAAATATTTGTTCACTCGTTATCCACCAACCACTCATCATATTCATCCAAGAGCTTTTGGATATCCTTCTTGAAGGCCAGCAGATTTTTATCACCTGTTATGAGATTCTTTTAAAGATATCCTCCACAGACTGAGCCAAGGAGACAGATCAAGCCGAAGTGTTAATCGTTCGGAGCGCTTGAAATTGCTTCATCAACATCACCGGATCTATTTTTCTCTTTCGAGACAAGGCTGGTGAAGCACGATCGCTGTGAATGGCAGGTGAAGCTCTTGAGCTATTAAATGCAGGAGAATCTCTAGGGCTATCGAACAAAGGGCTCTCAACATCTCTCTCATGGTCGTACTCATTCTCATTGTCGCCATCGTCTTTAGAGACTGACAGAGATGAAGAATGCCTAAAATTTTCTTCAATTATACCGTCGAAAACCAAAATGACTTACTCTGGACGTTCTGCAATGCAAGTCTCTATAAATAGCATGTCGTCATACAAATCCCACTTATCCTGATAGTCCAGTTCCATTTGCTTAGCACCAGATCCACTTGGTTTTGCCTTTGCTTTGTCAATCTTCTTTTTCTCAGTCTTGAACTTTTTCACTAAGTTCGCCCATTGTTTTCTGAAAGAACCTGAGGTGGAAAACAATAATGCTAAAAAATTCCGTGATAAACTTGTCTTTTTTTTAACTCTGAAGGAAGGGTTGACTTCCAGGAAAACATGATTTGATGTTGTGCATTTATAAATCAAAATGAATGAATAATAAAAACACGAATAATAATAATTAAAGTTAGAGTTGGCGTTGGAGTTGGCGTTGAAGTTGGAGTTTTTTTATGAAAGGGTTGGAGTTGGAGTCAGAGTTGGAGTTGGAGTTAAAAAGCATTCATAAAAAAAATACTCCAACTCCAACGCCAACTCCAACGTTTGTGAAAGAGCTATAACAAAAAAAACCCGAAGTCTAATACCTAAAACACACAATACGTTTTCATTTTCACATGCCATGACACCTCAGCGACTTACGCTTACTGATGGGTACGCATCGTTACAATTCATATTAAAAATACAATAAAATACTTCAATAGATTTCGAAACCTACTTAAAAAATCTTATTGTAATTTCAGCGAATTATTTATTTTTTGTAACCCATCAAAAAGTGGGTACTTGTGCTGTTTGAGGCCCCCTTATTTTTGTATGAAGCAGGAAATTTGCTGGATGTGATGATCTATATCCTTTGTGGTCCATTAATTGTGAGGTGTATCCTGTTGAGTGTAAATAATTGTATCGTCGCTAAAAATCACTTTTTTTGCAACAAAAATCCGAAAAATAAGGTTAGCCTTAAACAGCACAAGTACCAAAAAGTGCTAGTCAGTTCGGAGTCTCTGCACCGCTTTTCAGTCAATTGAAAACATTTTTTGCTGACATTTTCTCTCTTGTCTTTTCTCAAAAATAGAAAAAAATTTTTTTGAGAAGGAGTAAACTGTGCGATTTGAAATTGTCCGTATTCAGATTGTGCCAATGATTAATGCCAATGTATTTTAATTTCACTAATTTCAGTATCTATTTCCACTATATAAAGGCAATTGAATTACCACAATTTGAAATTTGCAAGAACTAAAGGACCAGAAAGTGAAGGGGCACAAATTGAATTGGCACGAGCTATATATGCGAAATTCAAAATGGCACGCTTTACTCCTTTCCGTTTTTTTTTCAAACCCAGCTAACCAATGACCCTTTGGACCAAAATTTTAAGATTAATTCGAATTCAGCAGCAGATCTAGTGTCTTGTTATTAAAAAAATCCAGAAAATAGACTTTTCAAGGGGCATGCCCGTACGCGACACGGAGAAGCAGCAGTTCTTTTCTTTCTCCGAAAATTTTTGCATGCATTCGTGTGGATGTTTTCAAAGTTTTCTACCTAAATTTAAAATAGTATAAGGGCACATACACAATGAGGAGGCTGTTTGCGGATGCTAAAACAGACCACTCACTAAGAATCTCGTAAACAGAATCCTCGCCTTTTTTACTTTTTCCCAAACTTATTCAGTTGCTGCGGTTTTTTTAGTTTCTAGTTGCTGATGTAGCTTCTGACATCATATAGTTGAGGTTTAGGGCTACTAAATGAGCTATCGACTAAGTAAATATTGCTTTGCTTAACTCAGATAAAATTTTAAGAATCTGCCCAAGAATCCTAGCTCGAATTCGAGTGCGAATGCTTGGGCGGATTCTTTCTTTTTTATCTCAATTTTTTAAACAATATCTACTTTATTAATATCTTATCTTGTAGCCCTGAATGTTAGCTACAAAATGGCGCTAACAGAAACTTTTTTGAAGAACTAAAAAAAGTTATGGCCATTCCCGTGTGACAAATCTGATTAAGCATCCGCGAACGGCCTACTCATTGTGTTTGCGCCTAAAGAGATCAATATTAGATTTGATGCAAAAAGAGTGAAAAATGGCATGACTCGAAGAATTTTGCTGGTCCCCTTAACTTTTCAAAACGCATGGATATGCCACTATAAGCAAAAAGATGGAAGGACGACAACAATAACCAAGTTAAGTTGGACGAATCTCGCCTATTCAAGTCGAGGGTACTTATACGGCTTCCCCCATATCGGAATTTTTTCAAAAACAAGTTTTAACCATTTCTAAGCAATTCTTACACGCTAAAACCGATAAAAACATTGTTTCCGACCACTTTCCATCAAAAATTTTGACTTTTTTAGATTTTTTTCCTGCCTGCCTTCGGCAGGCAACCTAGTTCAACAGGAAGCCCCTTTGGGGGTACATGGTCCGGGCCAAGGGCTGACCCTTTATATATCAAGAAATATATATCTTGAACATATATATCTATATCTCTTAGTGGTAACTGTAACAGGTGAAAAAGAGCTGAATCTTGCAATGGAAGTGGTATAAAAATGATTACTCTACTACACATGCATATAATTTTTAAATTTGTAGAATTTACCAGGTTTGTCTACAATGTTCTTTCTTCTTTTATATATATTTTTCTCCTGGAAAAAAATAAACAGCTGAGACAGCGCATGTATCTTTATTTTTATTGGTTAAATTTCCTTGATATATTTTTTGATATATGGTTTACTACTTCAACAGAAAGGGGCTTTCTGTTGAAGTGGGTTGCCTGCCGAAGGCAGGCAGGAAAAAAATCTAAAAAAGTCAAAATTTTTGATGGAAAGTGGTCGGAAACAACGTTTTTTATCGGTTTTAGCGTGTAAGAATTGCTTAGAAATGGTTAAAACCTGTTTTTGAAAAAATTTCGGCACGGGGAGAGGGGGGTATGGGAACCGTATAAGTACCAATTCGAGTATAAAAAAAATATTATGGGTTTCAAAACCAAGATTTTCAATGTTTTTCTATTTAAATTTAAATTTCCAATAGTTATCAGTGATCAAGTAAATTTTTTTTACTACAAAATTCTATATTTGCAGCAAATTGAGGACGTCGAATCCCTACCAATAGTTGTGAGCAAACAAAATGAGTGATGGAAAGCTTGGGAGAAGGAGCGAATTTCGCGGGATTCGAAATTGTCGTCATCTTCTGTCAAAATAGCGCCCGAAGGTGTGTGGGAAGCATGCAACAGAGATTTTTCGTAGGCATCCAACTTCTGATTCGCCAACAAGGACCAGTCATGTTCTGCAATATAAATAGCATACGAAACTTTCTTCTAATTGTTCAAAAAACCTGATCTTCCAATAGACTCTGCCCACAAAACATTGAGTCTGAAATTGTTAGTGAATAATAATTGGAAAAGATTGAGAAAAAGTGCAAACCGACAGTTCTGAACGCTTGAAGTCCAGACGCTGCAGCAATTCTTGACCATTCTGAAAATTAATTTTGCAGGATATTTTTGGGTCAAACACAGATTGTGTGTATTGATAAACAAATTCAATTGCTTCTATTAGGTTGTTGAGAAAGTTCGGAACGACCCTTGGTGTTTTTTCAATTTGTTTCAACCTTTATCTTACGGCAACAACTAAATTTTAACGATACGATAAAAAAACAGTCTTCTAGTGGGTAATTTCCCTCACATTTATTGGGTTGCACTAACAGGTCTGCGTGGTTTGATAATTTCATAGGTGTCAAATTTTTTTAATATATCAAAATTAATTATAATTGTTTGATGAGTTTCAGAATTCGTATACCAGGAGAAAAATCTAGATTTTGAAACCCATCAAACACTTTTTGTGTTAATTTATCTTAAATATTATGCTATAACGAGTAGAGATGGCAATAAAATGTGGATTAGGAAACTAGCTGCCTTTGGGTCAAATTCAAATTGGTAGAACTCGGTGAGAAGTTTCTCGAATCATTCACCGAGCCTTGGTCCTACCACTTTAAATTGTTTTGTTCGCTGCAAGATGTGATGCGAGAAAAAGTGTTTGCTTACCAACAGGAAATTTGCTTATTCGTATTTTCATTTTTCGCACCGATAGTGCAAGTTTGTCGAGGGTTGTATTATTTCGAATCGACGACTAGGTTCTGGGTTTGTGAGTACATTTTCAAGAGGTTCATGAGATTGTAAAATCTCCATTTTCAGCGTTTTAGACATTCTGTTTGAACAGTTTTGTGATTTTTCTTTCTGTGCAAAACTGCTTAAACGGAATGTCCAAAACGTTAAAAATGGAGATTTTACAACATCTTGAAAATGTGCTCACAAACCCAGCAACTAGTTGTCGGTTCGAAAAAGAACAATCCCCGACAACACTACCAAAGACCACGATATACCAACTACCAGGCTGCTGCATGATTTCTTCACCGACATCGAAGTGACGCGTGATGGGTTTCAAGATGTCCCCAATATAATTTGCGAAATATAAATTACAAAAAAATTTTGCTAGGTTTCTCAAATTTTTCTTTTAAAAAAATTAATTTTGAAACCGATCAAAATTTATTTGAAATTTTTGCCAATTACAATGTTTTGCAACCTACCGGCAGCAGAAAGTCGCATTGGTTACAACCTTATAATATTTTATATACCGTATTTTCTCTATTGACTCCCCTCCCCAAAAGTGGGACTTTTGAATTTTCTGGCATTGCCTATCTTGTTTCTCGTTCCAAAAAATGTTATAATGAATGCTTGGTATGATTCGATTTGCCATCGTCTCCTCTTTTGTTCAAAAAAAGATCTCTCTGAAGAACCGCGAATTCAAAAAGTTATGGAGAAAATTAACTCCGGAGTTTTAAATTATTATCATTAGCATGCTTCGGGATCCATAAACATGAATATGTAAAAATATCATTAAAATTTAATTATGGGTTTCACAAGTGAAAATTGATTAGGGAATTGTATTAGAGATTGTTTGATGGGTCTCATAACCCATGTTTAGCAGAAAATTTCAAAATTTGCAACCCATTGAACAATCTCTAATGCAAAGTCACTTATTGATTTTCACTTGTGAAACCCATAATTAAATTTTAATATTATTTCGATATACAGGGTGACACAAGAAACAGTCGCATTTTTAAATTTTCAAAAAAAAATTTGTTAAGCTCCAAAAGATTGTACAAAACTATATCTTAAGCCAACCTTATCTCCAGCCAGATTGAAAGACAAAATCCTCAAAAAAGCTGATCCAAATATCAAATACACAAACAGCACTATGAGCATGAACAAAGCTCGGCGAAAAGCCTGAAACAAACTGATAAATCGAAAAAAATTTTTGCCGAAAAGGTAATAATTAAAAATAATTACCAGTTCACAGGCAGAGCTCACATTAATAGGCATTCCAAATATATTCTGTTAATCTTTTTTGAAATTGATTGGCCAAAAATTACTTAGGACCAACATCCGCTAATCTCCATCGATTTTATGTTGTGTTGGTGGTGTCTGACCGGCTAAGAAGCTGCCTGATTTTTGTTTAATGGGTTATTGCAAACACCTTTTGTTTGATTTCAAGCAGTTTAAAGCTAGAGGGGAAGGCTGTTATTCTAGCTGGTGAGAACGAGGGAAATGCCTCATCTTGATTTAGTCTAGAAAAAGAGAAAGAAAAAATAATGTTGCACGGCCAATGCACTCAACGCAAACTTGGCCAGATTTAGTCATTCAAAATTTGTCTACACACTAGTTGGAATAACCACTTTTAATTGAAAACTTGGCTTGAGTTCAGAACACATCCAACCTCGAAAGTGACTCTGGATGCACGAAAAAACATTAATACCAGAGTTTCTTTATGCGGTAGGCCCTGGTATTCAAAACTATGTTTAACATATTTTTGTTGGTGGGCCCTGTGTGATTAGTGGCCCCTTTTATTCCCTTCTCCTCCCCATACAGCCCTTATTCCTTATTAAATTTAGAAGGCGCCAATTTGAATTTTGAATTTTGAAATTTTGACTAAAAACCATAATACCCCGCTGTGAATCGAATTTTTTTTTGGTCAGAGTTTTAAAAACAGCCGGCTTTTTCATGAAATTGGGGTCGAGAAACACGAATATGCAGTTATCTCGGGGTGGGGGCGGGGGTGATTCGAAACTGCAACCAAATTTCAAGTAGGAGTTTGAAAAATAAACGTCCCGGGCGTCTATTAGAGCAAATACGGTATGGGGGGAACGAGGCATTTTTCAAAAAAAAAAAAACAACAGGGGGACCAAGGCAAAAGAATGTCCCCCAAAGGTCAATAAGGCCATTATTATTTTTTAATAATTTATTACCAACGCACTTTTAAAATAAACAAACTAGATTGTTATTTACAAATAATATGATAATTAGGATTAGTGCTTGTATTTACGCAAAGGACAACATTCGATGGCAATAAAAGCCGGAACCTCTCACCTACTATATATTGACAATCTTAAAGGACCATGCAACTTGATAAGCACAGCAATTTGCGATATTTGAATTCGAGCAGGACCACCCTAATTTGGTCAATGTTTCCGAGTTATTTTTTTTGTGTTCATTTTAGTTTTGAATTTTAACGGGTGGAACATAAGTTCGGAATGGATTTTCAAAGCCTTATATCTTATCAATTTTCCTATCACACATTAAAAATGTCAGTACCATTTTGTAGCCCTGTTCTTCTTCTTTCAAACGATATATCATTAATATACATTATTCAATAAAATGACCACCATTGGCATCAATACATAAACGGAGTCTTTTTGGAAAACTGTCAATGGCTTTCTGGATCATCTTCTGCGGAATTGCATCCCATTCTTTCACCAGTGAAGCTTTGATTGATTTGTGGGGCTTGAGCACGCTTTCGACTGCAGATATGGCCACACGAAATAATCCATCACATTCAGGTCGGGAGAGTTTGGCGGCCAGTCACCTTTGATAGCAGCATTGTCCCCCCAGTGAGAGTCAACTTTGATGAAATTTGGAAAATGTTCTTCGAGTAGTCTCGAGTAGTTTTTATACGCTAAAAACGATAAACACGATGTTTTCTAACGTTTCTATTACACAAAAGTTGGTTTCTCAAAAAAAAAATTGGTTATCACAGGTTGACCAATCGCCTTGCTCCCCCAGGCTAATTAACTGAAAAGGTCAACTTTGATGAAATTCGGAAAATGTTCTTCGATCCATTTCTGAGTTTCCACAGCCCGATGCGAATAAGCCCCGGACTTTCCAACAAGACGGGGCTCCTTCGCATCGGGCTGTGGAAACTCAGAGATGGATCGAAGAACATTTTCCAAATTTCATCAAAGTTGACCTTTTCAGTTAATTGGTCTGGAGGAGCAAGGCGATTGGTCAACCTGTGCTAACCAATTTTTGTTTTGAAAAACCAACTTTTGAGTAATAGAAACGTTAGAAAACATCGTGTTTATCGTTTTTAGCGTATATTAATTACTTAAGAGACGTTTAAACACTATTTACAGTTAACTGAAAAGGGCCCCAGGGACATAAGTGCCAAAAAACTTTGGTTTTTCAGTACACGCTGCATTTGTACAACAATGTTGCACCTATTCCTGATGCTAAGCCTTCTAACAATGACACACAGTTTATATACTACCTGTCAAAATTTTAATGGAAGCTGCTTTTTCGTAAGCCTTCTGACCATAATAAAACTTAAAGAAATAATTTTAAAAGACCTGTTACAGTTTCCTTATGTCAAATATAATCCGATCAGGAATCAATCCAGCGCACGGGATCTCTGCCTGCAAAATGGCGGAGATTTGCCATCTATTCACAGCAAGCAGGAAAATGACTTCCTCAAAGGTTAGTTTTTTTCAATAATTGCAAACAGTGTTGGACCAGAGAAGCCGCTGCTTTTTCATAAAATTCTGTTGTTGTCTATTTTATCCAGGAAATAACAAAAGGATCTGGGCTAAGTACACTATTTGGCCAGGGCCAAAAGTGCGTTTGCAATTTTGTAAAAGTTTCGGAGGCAATTACTGAAAGTTCAATCAAACATTTTAAGCCGGGCTTCGGGCTTAAGGCCGGCCCGGCCCGACCCGGCCCGCTCCCGTAGCTCAAACTGAGCGTGCCGGGCCGTGAATTTTCGGGCCCGTGTCCACCCCTGATTCTTAAAATAGACGAGAATATTTTTGGGCACTGTTGACCTATGCGGGGCCATTTTTCCCTTTGGTCCCCCCTTTGGTTTTTTTGAAAATTTTGATGTGAAATATTTCCAAAATGTCTCCAGGGTTAGGCCTAGGCTCAATTTGTGTTCACAATGTTCACAAATTTCACATCAAAATTTTCAAAAAAAACCAAAGGGGGGGACCAAAGGGAAAAATGGCCCCGGATAGGTCAATAGGGCCTATTTTTGCACACTACTACATACTTTATTGGTTTCATCATGAATATTGCAGGAATCCTGCTGCCAGTCCTTTCGCATTGGTTAGGCATGGTATTGGAATTCAAGACCACCGACATGAACAGTACTGTCGCTAAAGTTAGATGGACTGATAATAGTCTATTAGATTATGCTAACCCAATGCAAAACGGCTTTCGGGTTTGTTTTTTGCTTTCCTTACTTTAAAATAGGGTTGCTTGATTGTCCGGACAGAAAAAATTTGGAAAGTTAGCCGAAACTTTTTCGGAGACTGAACATTTTTTCGGTGAGAAATCGGACAGAAATCACAAGGGATTGAACGCACTATTTTGTTAAAAAAATCATAAGATTTTAATCAAAATCATGAATAAACAAATCAAATTCTTTGCCGAATGGGTGATGTGGTGTTACCCAAGTGGTGACACCTAGGAAGTGGTACCTGGATGGTAATCCTGTAGCTATAGTACCCAGGTAGCAGCCAGTTGGTTGCACTCAAGTGTGGGTACTCAGGTAGTAGTATCCAGGTGATAGTATCCAGGCAGTCAGGGATGTATCTAGGGGAGAAGCTAAATTTTCGCTCTAGGTAGTGTTATTTTGGTACCTTAGCTGCAATTGAGTTTCTTTCCTGACCTAGTGATGCGATCTAGCGACCCTATATCGCGGTTTAACTATACAGTTAACTGTACAGTTAACTGCACAGTTAACTGATGTTAACTGTGCAGTTAACATTTAACTGTAGTTAATTGTGCACTGCACAGTTAACTGATGTTAACTGTGCAGTTAACATTTAACTGTAGTTAATTGTGCACTGCACAATGTGCAGTTAACTTATCGATTTTTGGTGAGTTATACCGGCTGTGGTAAGTTATCGATACTCATATCCCTAGTGAAAACAAAGCAAATAAAATTTTAATTTTTACGATGATGCTTTTTTGCAAATGCCAACTTCGAAAAACGTGTCAAAAAGATCAACAACAGACATAACGTTTTAGCTGAATATCATCTATTCGTTAATTTATGATCATTTTATGGGCGAAATTGCGGATTTCCGAAAACTAGCTTTTAAAGAGAAAATCCAAAATTATCTAAAAAATAATAATCACTCTGTTTCAAATTTGTGTGCAATAGATAGCCCTGATTATGCGCTGCATTTCATACATAGTTTAATAGAGATCGCCTTTCCCGTGGTAAATTGGAAAAATTAGCTTCCTACTATTCTTGACTAAGTTTAAAAATTTGATATTTAAGAAACTTTTGATCATATTTTAAGTTCGGTAAGGCCAAAAAAATGTTTATAAGCTACCAAAATGTTCCTTATAATTTAGCCTATGAACTTAGTCAAACAGAATTTCACTCAAACACTGCTTTTAAAGGGGGGAAGCGGTGGCTTCTGTGGCGCAGTGGATGTGTTTGGGCATGGCCCAAAATGGTGCGCAGGTTCGCTTCCAGCTGCTGGCATCCTACTCACATTTTGCTTTTTTGACCCATGTCTAGGGGTAACTGGGGTCGCTGATTCCAAATCTGGCGCTAAAAAAGTCGAATCACCCAGATAACAAGCCAAAATAAGTAGGGCCACCAGGTGGAATCGAACCTGCGCACCATTTGGGCCATAAAAGCCAACATCCAAGATTCCATTTTTAGTATTGGGTGCACTTTTTCAATAAAAAACTTGAAAAAATTTTTATGAAAACACTTTTTTTAATAAAACATTTATTTCTAACTGCCCTTGAAATTGATAAGATATAGTAATAAGTTGTGTCAGGTTTAGTTTGGTTCTGAACCATGGATTGATGTTGAGGAGGGTGCGGAAGTTACTGATGAGCCAAACAACTATTTACAAAAAAAGACTCCATTTGCTTACTGTACCGACATGCTATTGGACCCGAGAATCCCAGGGGATGGCAATCAAATGACTGTAGCTACTTGTTTCGTGTCATTTGCAAGAAGCCAGCAGAATGATCAACTAAGTGGCCAAAAAAAAGATTTTATGAAAAAAAATTTATTTATATTTAACTTATTTCATTCATCATAAATATTTATCGTTTTTAGCCGAAAAAAATTGATAAAAAAAATGTTGCTTTATTTTGCCTTGGTGCTCCATTTATTTAAATACAGCCGACTTTCGACCTTAAAAGACCATAAAAGTTTATTGATAAGTCAATTTGAAAAGTTTAAAATGTGCTCGCGCACGAGCACATAGATTTATCAATAATGTTTACAAAATATGTTTTATTTGTATTGAATTTTTTAAATTTTAATATGCCCAGGCATGGCCGTAAGCCTAGCTCATTGTGGTGCAGAATTTAACGGAGAATCCGAGTCTGCAAACCATTTTTCAAAAAGACTGTTTTGATCAAGATTTCGATCAATTTCTGAATGTTGTCGAGGGGTTTTCAAAAATGGATCCTAGTATGGAATAACCTCCCCCCACCAAAATCTGACCTTTTTAAACTTAAGTAAAAAGTACCCAAATATATTAGGTTGTCTCAAAAGTTCGCACCGCGTTGCCTTGGTCCCACTTTGTACAGTTTTAAAAAGTTCTCTGTGTTTATTTTGCAATGTTTTTCAGTTTTTCGTTTATTTTTTTGCTGAGCTCATATTGTTTATTGTTTTTAGATGGATAGCAATCATATTCGCCACGTTATGTTGTTTTTGTTTGATTCTGGGCTGATTCTAGGATCGTTTCTTTTCTTCGAAGCCAGCCGGATCTTATGTCAAGGGAATCAGTCGTCTTCAAGAAGGGCTGGGAGAAAGTTGTGGAATTTGATGGAGATTATTTTGTTGATTAATTGAATAAAATTTGAAATTTTGCTTTATTTGAACGTTTGACTGTGAAACGGTGCGAACTTTTGAGACAACCTAATATATGTCCCAGACACCAGAAAAAGTGCGTAAGACATTTATCACAGTCGAATATCCTATTGACATACAGGGAGAAACAAAATCACTGCCCCATTTTTCGAAAATCTTTATTTCTAATTTTTAAGTAAAATTTCTGGTCGCATTTAATTTTCATGGCTGTTTTTAGTGAAAAGTGGCTGCATTGTTTATTGAATATTTTGTTTTTCTTCTAGGCAGCTCCCAGGTAGCTTAACCACGGTCATCGATTTTCCTGGGAAAATCGATGGGGGCAAAAAACTAACTACGCGAATTTTTCAAAAATGGTGCAGTAATTTTGTGTCACTCTACTTAACACCTCTCATTAACATACAGCTAGCACGGTCCCGATCAAATAGTAGGCACATACATTAGGCAAATTAAAAAAAAACATTTATGTTAATGGGAGAATCGACTGTGCTCACAACTTCCATACGTTGGCCTACCCTTGAGCCTACGGGCTAATCCTAAACTTGTTGATTCAAAGGGTAGATACAGCAATTTTGGGATGGTCACATTTGGGGGTCGTGGTGTTATCGCTAGTAGCACCGAAAAATAATACTACCCATACATTACTACTCCTTTTTCAGAGTTAACTGTACAATAGTAAGTAGTCAGTCTAGTAGTCCGAGTAATAGTCGGACTCTAGTCAGTAGTCCGAGTAATAGTTGATTAACATGGGAACCTGTGGCGACGATATATTCCGGTAGAGCCAATTTTCCAGACCATCATTTGGCAGAAATGTGACTCGCCTTTCTGCCCAAAAAAAGTTACTTGCGTTTTTTGAATGACACAATTGTTTTTTCAGGCCAAAAATTTTACATTTTGTTATTATAAACCCCTCAACAATATGTCATAAGAAAGCTGAGTTTCTGCACTTTCGAGTGAGCTATAGAAGTCATAGAATATTTGAGTACCAACTGATTTTATGAACCTACCAAAGTCATATTTGACACCATTCAAAAATTGGCCGAAATCTCGAGCCAAACCGCCTTTTTTTAACGGTTTGCAGATTCGGATTCTCCGTTAAATTCTGACTAAAATGAGCAGGTTTTACAGTCAGGCAAACCAACGACTGGATGAGTGGGTGTTTTTGCTGAGTCAGTTTATTGTTTGTTTGCTACAGTTATCAACGTACAGTTATTATCCTGAGTCAATTTTCTCGCGTCCATAACTGTACGATAATAACTGTAGAATTTTTCGCATATTATACTAGAAATTCTATAGTTGTTATCGTATCGTTATCGACGGGAGAAGACTGATTCAGGATGATAACTGTACGTTGATAACCATAGAATTTCTCGGCGCTAGTGTAATATACCCCTCCCCCAAAACGCTACTGTAATATATCAAAAGCACAAAAATTTTGTTCAGCTATACTTTGTTGCTGGTACATGACCGATTTTTTTTTTGTTATTTCAGGTACAAACCAACCCTAACAAACACAATTTGTATGCCCGCGGCTTAAAAAAACAACTTTTCCATTTTTCAGCCATACTCACCCCATTCACCCCAAGCATTACCTTAGGCTTAGATTTAGGCTTAGGCTTCCCCGAGCTTTAACAATTGCCAACACTGAGATAACAAGTTTCAGTCATACTTACCCCATTCACCCCAACTTTTCCGGCATACTTTAAAATTGCTTTTTTGGTGCTGTTCTGGTGAAATTATTACTTAAAAATAATTTTCAGACGCTTTCAAAAACTTGATTTTGGGGGGTATATGACAATAGGTCAGATTTTGGGAGTATATTACAGTAGCCTTTGGGGAAGGGGGGTATATGACAGTAGCGTCAATTTCTCGTATATTACAAGAAAAATTCTACAGTTATCAAAAATTTCAATTTACCGGTCTTCGGTAAATTAAAGCTAAGAATAGGTACAGACAAACCTCGGTTATCCGGCAATTGCCGTTATCCGGCACTCCAGTTATCCGGCACCCTCGGTTATCCGGCACCTTAAATATACTTCATTTGGCTGAGATTGGCTTATTCTCTGTCAACTGACATTCCAGTTATCCGGTACCTCGGTTATCCGGCACTCCAGTTATCCGGCACCCTCGGTTATCCGGCACCTTAAATATACTTCATTTGGCTGAGATTGGCTTATTCTCTGTCAACTGACATTCCAGTTATCCGGCACCCTGAGGCCGGTCCCCAGGGGTGCCGGATAACCGAGGTTTGACTGTAGGTGTTTTTGCTGAGTTAGAAATAAAAAAGTTCACGTGGAGTCTTGTTATATGATTTATCTCAATAAGAACAATGATCAAGCTCTACAAATTTTGCACTGTCTAATATAGAAATGCTAACACCGTGAAATAAAGAAGTTGTCCAGCTAGTTTTTACATTAATGCAGTCATGTTGTATTTCTCCTATGTCACACTGGAAAAATGAGTAGCATGCTGACCCATCTGCGTCTCTCTTTCTTTTTTCCACTTTGTGAAAAATATTCAGCCACTGATTTCCTTCTACTCCCAGACATTTGTTGAAGTTGTCAAGCATTTCTTCTTTTTTAGGAAGATTGTTTATAAAATTTCGCAATTTGTGCTTGTTTGAAAAATTCTTAAGGTTGCTAAACATTTTCTCAATGTAGGGCAGCTTTTTAGGCAAGAAATATTCCTTAAACACCAAAGTTATTGTGTGCTCCAGATGCGAATTATGTATTATTATTTGGAAATCTTGGCGCTATTCGGTTTTACCCCTCCCAATAATTTTCAGGCTCAGCCACTAGGCTTAGGCTCACGGCCTGACCATTACTAATATCAGCTTTTTCAAAAAAATATTTTTCAAAAATGGTGGTTTTAGGTACTCATCGAAAATTTTTGGGTGGGGTAAAACCGAGTAGCTTTTTGGGATGCATAAAAACTAGAGATGTGCTACTAGAGATATATCGTAACGATAATATCGTTGTATCGTTCTCGATTCTAGCGATTTTGAGATTTTTGCTCACTGTTTTGCGCTAGCTATGTTCTTTCATAGATAAAACTTTTATTCTTAGATGAGCCTACTTTGGAAACTCAAGCTCGACGGAGATGAATCCGGCCGATCCCTCTTCAACAAGCTCTCGTCTACTAGTGGGCAACTTTTTTCGGTGGCGCGGGACATCTACGACTACAGACGATCAAATTTGAATCCAGAAAATGCGGAGATGCTATTGTTTCTCAACAAAAATCTGCGGATGTTGAATTACAAGTATTAGATGTTAATTGTTGTTGTGAAGTGTAGATATTAGATAGCAATAAACTGGTATGAAGATATTGAGGTTGATTTGAGGCGGCGCAGCAGCCGCGTAAGATTTTTCAAGCTTTGTCATCTTCTGGGGAAAAATATCGCATATCGTAACGATATATCGTTGCCAAAATTCATATCGTATCGTTATATTGATCGTTCGAAAATTAGCTCAAAAATATCGTATCGTTCTATCGTTCGATGACAAATGCACATCTCTATTAAAAACGAGTAGCGTCGAATTCTGATATCTTATATAGTATTTGGCATGTGTGGGTGGGTGTGTGGGTAACGCTTTTTTACTTCGAAGGCCGGAACGGGTCGTAGATAGCGAAATCACTTTTGTCGCTAATACCATCGTGTTCCCCAGAATGTCAGCTTTCGTTTTAAAAAAGAACAGGCGAAAAATGAGTTCTAATAGGGGATATACCTATTTTTATGAATGAAGTCATAGCCCCTCATTGAAATTTCGAAATACTATAGAGGCGCCGATAGGCGCCTCTGGTCCCTTGTTATCAATAATAGAAATGTGTTGTAATAAATCGAAAAAATTTGAAAAAAACAATAGGGAACCATATTAAAAAAGCACCATAATTAATTTTCAAACGCCAAACAAATTTTCAAACCTCCATGCCAAACAGGGGTCAATTCGACCACCCATATAATTTACTCTGAACACTGAAAGCCGGTCTGTACGTCCAGCATAAAAAAAACTACTGAAACATTAATACACCCAATTTTACCGGTCATCAAAAAGAATAATAAATGAGAAGGAAAGAGGCAAAAAAATCATAGTAGGAGGAACGGGCTAAGTTTTATTTACCGTATGATCTCTAGCATGAATCATAAAAGTTTTGTTGAGAGGAATTATGTACTGCACAAAGCCTTGTCTCCAAGCAGCTGCCAAATGAATTTGCAGACCGTCAGTCAACATAGGTCTAACTACCAACTTTCTGGACGGAAGTAAGACGATTGTGTGGTATCTTACACTGTCTCTCCAAATCTCATAGATTTTGTGACTTTTCATGTTTTCTAAATCGTAAATATGGTTTAACAAAAAACAACCGTACTTTTTTTTAATAGAAGCTTCGGCCTTTTACTTTCAGAGTCCCTGAAAATCGAGAAAAATTGAATTCAATCTCTAGATTTCCGGGTGCTCAACTAAAATTAAAAAGTAGAATGGATAGAGCTCACGGGAGTTTAAAAAATCTTATAAACCACTTTTGAAAATCTTTTCTCTAGTCTGAGATACAGATCCCCGACATTGAACAGCCGTGGGGTAGTGGACGTTTGACCGCCCACTAAATTGACCACCAGCATATTAAGACCGATTTTTGTGGGGTAGTGGACGTTTGACCGCCCACTAAATTGACCACCAGCATATTAAGACCGATTTTTGTGGGGTAGTGGACGTTTGACCGCCCACTAAATTGACCACCAGCATATTAAGACCGATTTTTGTGGGGTAGTGGACGTTTGACCGCCCACTAAATTGACCACCAGCATATTAAGACCGATTTTTGTGGGGTAGTGGACGTTTGACCGCCCACTAAATTGACCACCAGCATATTAAGACCGATTTTTGTGGGGTAGTGGACGTTTGACCGCCCACTAAATTGACCACCAGCATATTAAGACCGATTTTGTGGGGTAGTGGACGTTTGACCGCCCACTAAATTGACCACCAGCATATTAAGACCGATTTTTGTGGGGTAGTGGACGTTTGACCGCCCACTAAATTGACCACCAGCATATTAAGACCGATTTTTGTGGGGTAGTGGACGTTTGACCGCCCACTAAATTGACCACCAGCATATTAAGACCGATTTTTGTGGGGTAGTGGACGTTTGACCGCCCACTAAATTGACCACCAGCATATTAAGACCGATTTTTGTGGGGTAGTGGACGTTTGACCGCCCACTAAATTGACCACCAGCATATTAAGACCGATTTTTGTGGGGTAGTGGACGTTTGACCGCCCACTAAATTGACCACCAGCATATTAAGACCGATTTTTGGATATGAATATTTTTAATTTTTTTTTACAATTTTGGTACCAAATTGTAGCCGTGTGCAGGAACTCCTTGGCTAAAGTACGTTGTATCGCGTCCTCTCAGAAATGGACTTTGACCGCTTGTTCAAACGTTTCAGGTCGTAATTAGTGCGAAAAACACGTTTTTACGATTGGGAAACATGTTTGGGAAAAAAATTGACCAAAAAGTTGACTTTTTTTAACACATTTGGGAAAATTTTTTTTCGGCTTTTTGACCAAAAGTAAACCTGAAAACTTAAAACGTGCTATACCATAACAAACCTCACGCTGGCTTATATAAAAAAGGACTTATATTTTTTAGTACTTTCGTATGGAATTATGACCAGGTATCCTAGATTTAAGGTATGTTTGACCAAAAAGTTGACTTTTTGGTCAAAAAGCCTTGTTCCCATACCTGCACTACTTGGAACTCCTACACAAAGTGCGCCCCAAAATTATATACTGTTTTTATATCCATGTCGAGATAACTAAAATGTAGGATATAATTATTTAGAGCAAAATAAAAAACAGGAAAAACTGAAAACAAACACAACTCTGTACTGACTTGCAAAATGTCGGTAAAAACAGTATATAATTTTGGGGCGCACTTTGTGTAGGAGTTCCCACTACTTTATCAAACATTTCAAAAAAAAATGATTTTCTGAGTCATATATTAATCCAGATTTTCTGGGTTGTGGCTTACCCAAAATACATGACTCAGAAAATTATTATTTTTCGAAATGTTTGATAAAGTAGTGCAGGCATACCATTTTTTAGTTATGATGAGAAAACCACATGCCTGCACTACTATGTACACCCTCCCCTTATCCCTTGCAATGAAGAGCAAGTTGGGTCTTTGGCTGCGAAGCGGCCAAACATACCTTTAATCTAGGATACCTGGTCATAATTCCATATGAAAGTACTAAAAAATATAAGTCCTTTTTTATATAAGCAAGCATGTGGTTTGTTATGGTATAGCACGTTTTAAGTTTTCAGGTTTACTTTTGGTCAAAAAGCCGAAAAAAAAAGTTTCCCAAATGTGTTTCCCAATTGTGAAAACATGTTTTTCGCACTAATTACGACCTGAAACGTTTGAAGAAGTGGTCACAATCCACTTTTAAGAGATCCACTTTTACGCGATATAAAGTACCCCTGCCAATTCCTTATATGGCAACTACCCAAAATCATGTTTCGACCACTTTTTTAGATGTTTTAGACCCTGAATACTACAGAATACGTGTTATTTTGATTGGGAAACACATTTGCATAAAAAAAATTGTCAGCAAATTCACTTTTTGACTTGGTCCCTCTGAATTTTATATTTTATACCCCAGATAACAAAAAAAATAATCCAACCATGGTTGAACCATGGTTGGATTATTACATTGAAATGGGCCTACAGCAGGGAACGTAACTGTGCTTTTTGAAAAGATTTGTATTTTTTTTGTGACCCCAAATATTTTTTATTTTTGAAATTTTTAGTCAAAAATTTTTTTTTGCTTTGATATAGCAATAAGTTAAAAGCAATAATATAAAATGGCATTTTTAACGAAAAATGACCAAATTGTACTTTTTTTGACCAAATGTACTTTTTTTCAAAATTTTGAGTTAGCCTACAGAGTTACCCTAGCCTACAGGCTACAACAAAAAAAAACTGCAGAAATTTTTGGTTGGCCCTTATACATTTTGTTTTGTTTGCACCGTTTTTTTCAAGGGAATGAGATTCGAAAACTGTAGAATCTGTTGTATAATTTACAAGAAATTCTACACTTATCTCTGGGTCAATTTTTTATTAGCTTGTATTAGTTTATTAGCTCGACAATTGTACGTTGATAACTTTAGAATTTCTCGTGAAATATATATTATAATCAGGGTTGCCATTTTACCAGGAAAACCGGGCATTTGCCAGGTTTTTTGACCTTGAGCCAGGTTTTTGCCAGGTTTTTGAAGTTTGCCAGGTTTTGCCAGGTTTTTGAAATTTGCCCGGTTTTTGCCGGGATTTCTTCATTTTTCTATCTTCTGCCAGTGTTGCATCTTTTTCAAGAAATTTTTTAAAAATTTTTCAGATGTCTACAGACAAATCGGATACTGAATCTCCTCAAAAGAAACGCAGAAAAATGTCGCATAAAAAACCAATCGGAGGTCTTTCCAAATTTCTGACGCAATACTCGGAGAAATACAAGGGGCAATGCATCGAAGCAAGCAAAAAGGGCAACGACCAATTCTTTTGTAGAGCCTGTGACCAGCATGTGGGCCTTCATAAGAGCGGTGAAAAAGCAATCAAAAATCATATCAATCGATCATATATTATAACTATGACATCATTAAAAAACAACATTACTTCAGTAGTTCTACTTTAAGCTACATGAACAAGTGGTGTGTGCATCCAGAAGATATTGCTACTTTTTTTGGGAATTGGTTAACTTTTGAAAGCCGTCCTTCATCGGAAAATATCCTGGGCTCATACAAGCGATTCTGCAGTGCCGAATCACAGGTACTAAAGTCATATTTCTGCTACTTTTTTCAAAATATTTTTACAGGAATTGCTCACGAATTGTTTTTATCTCGAACTGATTTGTTGGAAGAAGTGAAGCGCGGTGAAAAATATGTACAATAAAGTTTTATTATCGATTTTGATTGAATATTTGCGATATATTATGTGCCAGGTTTTTGGACTCAGTGCCAGGTTTTTTACATTTGCCGATGGCAACCCTGATTATAATCAATAACTGTACGTTGATGACTGTACATTTTTTCACAAAATATAAGAAAAATTCTACAATCTTCGACGTTTGTTAGAGTTAGCTACGAAAACGGTTACAGTTAGCAGTTAGGATGCGCGCACACCCATACCTTAGACACAAATCACTCGGAAGTGACTCTGGATGCATGGAGGGCTTGGGTTGAGATGCGCACACCCATACCTTAGACACAAATCACTCTGACTCTGGATGCATGGAGGGGCTTGGGTTGAGATGCGCACACCCACATACCTTAGACACAAATCACTCGAAGTGACTCTGGATGCATGGAGGGCTTGGAGTTGAGATGCGCACACCCACATACCTTAGACACAAATCACTCGGAAGTGACTCTGGATGCATGGAGGGGGCTTGGGTTGAGATGCGCACACACACATACCTTAGACACAAATCACTCGGAAGTGACTCTGGATGCATGGAGGGGGCTTGGAGTTGAGATGCGCACACCCACATACCTTAGACACAAATCACTCGGAAGTGACTCTGGATGCATGGAGGGGCTTGGAGTTGAGATGCGCACACCCACATACCTTAGACACAAATCACTCGAAGTGACTCTGGATGCATAAAAATAGTATGCAAACCAGAGTTTCTTTATACGGTAGGTGCCAGCATTAAAAACTATGTTCAAATTCTATCTTTTCAATATTTATTGCTTTATAATAAGTTTTGGCCTTGGTCCCCAAGGCAAAAGTCAATTGGCCAAAAATATTTTCAAAAGGGCCGTCCCCACCTAAAAACGTGTTTTCTACACGTTTCAAGCCCTAAAACACACAAAAAAGCAGTTAAAACCCATTTTTGGGAGGACTTGCTATAATATACTTTAGCCTGCAAATTAGTGTTACAGTCGACTCTCGATATAACGAACCTCTAAAAAGTTCGTTCCCGCCTATGGTCTCGATATAACGATACCTCGATACAACAATACCCTCGATATAACGATACCCAGGGCCGGTCCCTTGGGGTATCGTTGTATCGAGGGTTGACTGTAATCAATTTATATATAAATCAAGAGTCAATTACCTAACTTTTGCATGCTCCCCGTGGTTCTTTCGAACAAAAAGGAAGCTGCATTCGGAATTTCTTTCATAATTTCTTGAAAAATGTTTGCCAAAGGCTTCATTTGCTCAGTGACTATGAGTTCATCCCAATCGGGGAAAGCAATAAAATCGGCACTTTCTCTGAACTCATACAAGCAGTCATTGAAATTTATAAGCTGATTGTTCCAAGTAGTCTCTGCATTGGGATTGTAATTTAAGGTAGGCAACTTTTCAGGCATTCTCAAGCTGTGCCGAAATTGCACAAGGCCATCAGCTTTATAATATTTCATTAGGCGGTAGACTTTTAAATCCACGCTTTGAATGTAAATCACAACTAAATCCACCTAGAAAATTGCGTTTTTTTAAGATTAATAGTGGCATTTTACCTTATATAGGCGGTAAATTTCCATGCCAGTCAAAAACAAATGCCATTGGTCAAAGGCAAACATTCTGCCTGGACAAACCACAAATTTCCGCTTGACATTGTCGACTGGGGTTAATGGAAGCTGTAAAAAGGAGCTATAAGTTTAGTACCATATTTCCTCTCACAAGGCAGCCTTTTTGACTTTAAGGAAAGTAAGGGTACGCCAGTGGCCGCGTATTGCTTTTGTACAGGCCCAGGAAAAATGCGATCCCACGATATCTTGCAAGTCGGCGCTCTAACCATTTGAGCTATCGGGTCGCATTGGGCCTGTTTCTTATTTCTCTGCTATCCGCCTCCCTTACAGGAACTTATTTCTCATCTCAAAGTAAATATTTCTGATTTAATTTTCTTCTACCGATTTCACTTTTACGATTTTAGTTAAGCACCCGAAAATCTCAACATGCGGCCGGCGACCTTATTTAAGGAAATACGGTACTTTTACGGATATGGTATAGAATACCACATACCGTCCACTTCACCCCTAGCCAAATTTACGTTTTTCTTGGGCTCCCGTCAAATCTTGATTTGCTCTTAATAGGCACGTTAACACTTTGATAAAAATACTCAGTACAGTCTAGTCTCGTTTATCCGACACCCCAAAAAAGTTTGTTCTCACCTAGGGTCCGACACTTTTTTTAGCTCTATTTTCGAAGTCTTTTGCCAAATGTGATTCGCCAGTCTAGTCCCAAATATCGCAAGGATTCTGATTTTGTTTATTTTATCGTTTTTCCAAAATCCTTTCACGTTGCCGTAAAGACCCGCGGCTCTCGGTTAACCGACACCCTTTTTAAAAATCAGGTGTCGGATAACCGAAACCGCAAAATGCTCTTTGCAACTGAAACATTAAATAAACAAAATCAGGATCACCGCCCCAGGACTGGGCTGGCAGTCACTGACAGGCTCAAAATAAACTAAAAGTGTCGGACCTAGTGAAAACCAATGTTATTTTGATTACCAGAAAATATGATATAGAACTGATATGATATTGATATGATACTGATATCATATGATCTGATGAAGGACACACATCACTATCACATCACATCACATCTGGAAAAACTTTTTCATATCACATCTATATCATATCACCCTAAAATTTTTCAATGATCATCACATCAATATCACATCAAGCAAAATATCAATTCCTGAATTCCCGTCAAAATTTTGTATGGGTAGTGTTACCTCAATTCTAAGTGACTCCCCCTTGCTCCCACAATCAATAAAGACTCTTATTCCTCTTATTCATATTGTCATTTCACCTTTTTATGACCAGGTCCTGAAAACAGGAATATTGGTTCATCATATCAGCATCACATCAGCCGGAAATTTTCCGATTATTATCACATCAATATCATATCAGTAAGAAAAATTTACTCTGCATCACATCAATATCATATCAGTGAAATAATTTTTTTAGCAATATCATATCAACTAATATCACATCAAGGCTATATCACATCAATATCATATCATCTGCTGAAAAAAAATCTCAAAATAACAGTGGTGGGAACGAACTTTTTGGGGGTGTCGGACAAACGAGACTAGACTGTAGCATTTTTAAAGTTAAAAATTAAAAGTTGAAAAAATTTTGATTTAAAAAATTCAAATCCTTGGGAGTTTTGGGACCAGGGGTTCGATCGCGAATTTCTAAAATAAAGGCATCTAGTGTCAAAAATAAAGGCAATTTAAAGGAATTTTCACCAAATTAAAGGCAACTTAAAGGCATGTTGTCCCTATGCTTCAAACCCGACAAAAATCAACAAAACAACAACTTTATTGACGAACAACATATTTTTCTCCCCCCTTTCCTGCTTTCAACAACTCTTTCTGCCCAAGAAAGTAGTCATAACTTTCATAACATTCGTCAAAATGTGCCTTTATTTTCAAAAAAAAAATTAAAGGCAAAATTTTCAAATTAAGGGCAATGCCTTTAATGAAGGGATATAATCGAACCCTTGTTTGGGACTTAACAAAAAGTGCTTGTAAAGGGGCATACCAGAGTGTTACACGGAGAAAAGGCGGGGACCAACGATACTTTTCCTTGGGCAATACATTTTTTTACCAAATTTCCTTTTTTCTGTACCAAACCTAATTTTCTGTCCAAGATCAAAAAATTTTGTATTTTAAGCCAAAATTTTGCGGGATTTCAAATTTTATAGACATAAAATGACTTGGATTGCTCAGAATCCAACCCTGGAGTGGCCAGAAATCCCGGAAAGTTGCTTTTCGGGGTTTACTAAAAAGAGGGTGAACTTTTTGAGAAAAATCGATTGAGATCCAGTCACATGGGCTAAATCGCTCAGAATTCGAGGTTTAGGGTGTTTCGGAGTGCTTGAAATTACACCCTGAACCACTCCGAAACACCTAAACCTCGAATTCTGAGCGATTTAGTCCATCTGACTGGAATGCTGATATGCTCAATCGATTTTTCTCAAAAACTTCACCCCCACCTCTTCAAAAATACCCTTAAAAAACTAACTTTCAGGGACTTCTGGCCACTCCGGGGTGGGATTCTGAGCAATCCAAGAGCAATATTTTATGTCTATAAAATTTGAATTCTCACAAAATTTTGCCTTAAAATGCAAAATTTGGTTGATCTTGGACAAAATTAGGTTTGGTACGAAAAAATTGGTACATATTGTTAGCCCTCTTTCTCGAAAAATTGTTACATGCGTTCTCATTTATATTTTTAAGTTTTCTAAAGTAGCAAAAAGTAGCAAAGAGGTCATCAATATTAGATTTAAAGGAAAACGAGTGAGAAATAGAACTATGCTGGTCCCCCGTCTTGAACTCTTCAACCGCTGGTATGCCCCTTTAAGTACGTTCAAATACCGGCTAAAGTTCGGAATCTGTGTTGTGCCCAAAAACGTGTTTTGACCACTTTTTCAGTCGTTTTAGCATGATTAAAATGTAGAAAAAGAGTTTTTAGGTGGGTCTCCATAATTTTCGGTCAAAAAAGAATTTTTTGACCGAAAATTAACTTTTTGACCAAAATTTTCATTTTTTCATACAGTCAAACCTCGTTCATCCGGCACCCCCAAAAGTTCATTCCTAGAGATGATGGCTTGACCTTTTCGGGACGGGACGGGTCAGAATTCAAATTTAAAAATTTCGGGACGGGACACGGGACGGGACAGTTCAAAAGTTATATCAGGACGGGACCCAGGACAGGGAAGATTTTCGGGACAGTCATAAAAATTTCCGATCAGAATTTCAATCCCTATATACTTTATTCATGCTTCAATTTCCAGACGTTTGACATTCTTCCGGTTGATTCACGTTTAGGCTTCCTGTAGATCTGATTCATGGTACAGTCAACCCTCAATATAACGGCCCGCAGTATGACCGGCCGTGTAGGGACGATTATACCGAGGGTCCGTTATATTGAGGGTTGGCTGTAATTACAGTTGAAGGTAGTTGTTGGGAATCGGGACGAGACGGAATTTAAATAGTTTTTTTCGGGACTGGACACCAGGACAGGACAGGTGCCAAAAAATTTCCGGGCGGGATTCGGGACGGGACGATTCTCTAAAATTAACAGGACGGGACGGGACGGAATTGTCCCATCCCGTCATCATCTATTGTTCCACCTCGGTACGTGACAATTCATCACAACGCCGATTCATCACAACGGACAATTCATCACAACTCTTAAAGGGGACAATTCATCACAACTCCTTAAAGGGACAATTAATCACAACCTTACCATTTGAACTGATGATCAAACAAAAACTTTATTTTCTTCGAAAACCTATATCAAAGATTGATTTTTATTTTTCCAACAAACATAACAACAAACACAACGACAAATTTAACCACATTTACTGATCCATAACAATATTGTGGCTCCCTCTCAAATATTCCATCAAATTTCACCTTCGTAGAGACTCACTTTGCCCAGGATTCTTCTGTCTGCTTCTGTGTAGACCTTCCGCTTTTTGGTGCTGCGACGTTGGCTAAGTACTCTTCATAACGCTTGTCGTGAGTTCGCTGAATTTTTGAGATCTTGGAAAACGAGCCACATTCGGATGATCCACGCCAAGAGCAGTGTGTAGTTGTTGTGTTCTGGAGAGCTTGAGAGAGAGATAGCAGAGCGAACCAACAAGATTTATAACAGCGGAACGAAAATGATGCAAATAACAATAGACGACACGAGTCAACAGAGACTCGATGTCGTGTCACAACTAATAATAGTTACGAATAATATTTCCACACAACAGTAGTCGGCGATGAGCAGCCTCTGCAAAGTTATTCGTTCGGTCTTCCCCAGCAAGTTCTCTCATAGCAGGACCACCAACGGACTGGGAACATTGGATTCCGATGCTGCAGAGTGAAATCCTCTGTGCACTGCCTTGTCGTTGCCTTTTTCCGATTTGACCATGGTGATGTAGTCCTAGAAAAACAAAAGCAGATAAGAATATTGGGAGATAAAACTCACGTTTTCTTCCATTATGGCTTGCACTTCGATTGGCTGTATCACCAGAGGACTGGCGCCTGATTCAGAGCATTCTGCAGAATTTCATTAGAGCATTTGCATCTAATCACAGCTTGACCAAGACACCGAAACTGAATCGACCATTGCGGAAGAAGTTGTTAGCGTCCATGTTCACTAGAAAGGTCAAATCAATGAGCGAAAAAATTGAGGTGAATGAAAATGCAGAAAAAAAGAAAAAGAAGAATCGCAAGTAAACGTCACTAACAAGAAAAATGAGAAATAACGGCAGAAATCTGTTCAAGACAATTTTTGACATTGTGATAAATTTTCCCATTTTTGTTTGATGTGATGAATTGTCCTTTTAAGGAGTTGTGATGGTGTCCTTTTGAGAGTTGTGTGATGGTGTCCGTTGTGATGAATCGGCGTTGTGATGAATCGTCCGTATCCGTTCCCACCTAAGGGTCCGACACTTTCTTTAGCTCAATTTTCGAAGTCTTTTGCTAAATGTGATTCGCCAGTCTAGTCAAATATTGCAAAATTCACAGTTTTGCCATTCGTTTTCAAAATCTTCAAATTTCGCCATAAAAGACCGCGGACCTCGGTTATCCGGCACCTGATTTTCAAAGGGGTGCCGGATAACCGAGGATTCCTCAAATTTCTGACGGTAAGAGGCCTGGAAAAACGACAGCAAAAACAGAGATCCTGCGGTATTTCAGGCAGGCGCATTGCTGGGACTCAGTGAGCTAAGATGTCGGGTGCGAGCTGGCACACGGGGTGTCGGATAAACGACACTAGACTGTACCTGTTTTATGTGTGAATCTGTAACCCAGGCGTTTTTTGTATTCCGTAATCTTAAAAATTATTTTTCGTCAATTTAATTCAAAATTCTGCTTTTTTAAAAAACAATGTTTTCATAAAATTGCTCATAACTTTTTGCAAGTACTTCGTTTGCGGGTTGTTTTTATTGTTAAAAAAGCTTATACTCTGCCGCCTACTTTGACACTTATTTTAACACTATTGAAACGTAACACACTCACAAGCGTACCGTATCTCCCATCCCTCTAATTTCTCCCCTCTAGAGGAGGATCGAAAAATTACTCACCCCCCTCTAATTTCTTCAAACCTTGAAGACCTAAGCTTGCACCCTTGTAGCAGACGGGTTAATATAAATAGCATAATAAATAGCATCTAGGAGCTGACCGAAGCGAAAACGTCCAGACTTAAGGCTTCTAGCTGACTAGCAAAAAGTAGATGGACTGGGAGATGTTGCTAGTCCAATACTTCACAACTGATTTTCTGTTGTTCTTCGGTTTTTAGACTGAGGTCCTGCTTTTTGGTCAAAAAGTCAATTTTCGGTCAAAAAAATTTTTTTTGACCGAAAATTATCGAGCCCTTTTTCTACACTTTAATCATGCTAAAACGACTGAAAAAGTGGTCAAAACACGTTTTTGGGCACAACACAAATAACGAATTCCTGCCCAAATACCTTTAAAGGAAGTGCATTGCGTAAGCGAAGAGCAATGCTTGATGCAAGATGCATTTTGTGAGCTGAATGACACACAATTCTAAAGTTGTGCAATCGACAATCTGATGTTTGCTCATCGTGAATGGGATAGACTTCTGCATTTGTACTATATACATTTCCATGACTTGTTTCAAAAACGCATTTAGCTTTAAGATTTTGAATTTGCGTTGATTTCTCTAAGTTGACCAATGTGACAACTGTGCTTTTGTTTTCGACGCCAAACCTAGATTTAATAAAAATTGGTCATATACCACAAAAAAAACGCTTTTTTTTTAAATCTGGTACCCCGGCCCTATTCACCTTTAGGTGCCCACATTTTTTGCCTTGGTCCCCCTGTTGTTTCAGAAAACATTTTCATCTCATTTTATAAAAATCTTGTTCTACTTGGCTTTTCACTGTTCTAATTCAAATTTTTCTAGGGTTTGCTTCGATAAATGGTTTGCCTAAAGCTTGTCGATCCTCTTGTACAACCTGATGTTGCGTCTCTGCGTCTGAAGCAATTGTTTTAGAAAAAATCTCAAAAAAATCCTCTTTTTTCCTGTTCTCCTGTTTTTTCAATTTTTAAGCTTAGGCAAGGGTGGGCCAGCATATTTTAGCAAAGACCCTAGCCTAAGTCTCAGCCTAACAAATCCAAAAAAATAACAGGGAGCAAGCTAAAAACACTGTCCTCTTTTTGTAGACAACAAATTCAACAACCAAAATTTTTCATTTTTACTTATCCCTTATCGGGTCAGGTTTTTGCAAAAATTTTGGGCAGATAATTTTTGTTTTATATCAGATAACAATTAGTAATTATAATTTCTAGCGAGCATGAATATATTTGATCTGCCAAGAGATGAAGAAGCAAGCATTGAGTTCCTACAAAATCGTGGGCTCCTTCCTTAAACAATAAATATCTGCTCAAAATTTTTTCAAAAGCCTGACCCAATAAGGGATAAGTACCATTTTTTTTCACGCCTGTTTTTCGGAGTTTATTTGCTATTTAAACTTTTTTAATTTTGTAAAAGTCTAGGAATAACTATGCTCCAAGGTAAAAGGATAGTCCGAGGCGATTTTTCGAGAAACTTTTATACTTTTAAATAAAAGTTTCTATTTTTAGGTGCAAATTTTTATTCTGAGACATTCTAGTAGGCAAACTTATCTCAGGCATCCAAATCACTGAGCACAATTTCGAAAATAAATTGGTCACTGACTATTATGACTATTCGGTCAATGATCATTTTTTACAATACCGTATTTCCTCTAATTAACGCGCCAGCGCGTTTTTTTGGATCCCCACAATTCGGAAAAATGGAGGTCGATCTCGATACTTTTGGGCAAAAATTTAAAATCTATAAAGCAGAATCAGTAGAGCTCGCGGGAGTTAAGAAAATGCAAAAAGGAACAAATCGAAAAAAAATTAACCCTCAAAGTCGAGGGGGCGCGTTAATTAGAGGAAATACGGTGTAAAAATGTCAACTTATTGCAATATCTCAGTGACTGAATTTTTTAGCAATTCTTTTAATGATTAAAATTTCTGAAAAAAATTTCAGGATTAAAGTAAGTGAGAATAAAATTCTTCAGCGAAAAATAACGGGTGGAAGAAAAGTTCATGGTGGATTTTCAATGCCTTATCTTTTATCAATGTTGAGACCATATCTTTTTTCTTCTAATATATTTTGTAGGGCTACATCTCCTCTTTCAAATGGCATATCAAACTCAGCTTGAGCTCCGATTTAGCTCCAAACACTTGTGAAGTCATTTGGAGAAGATGACAAGCGATTTCATCAGTTCAAGTGATTAAATGTTCTATTGAATTTTGAGCGTCACGACAACATCTTATCACCATGTTGTAGCGCAGCTCAAGAGCTAAAAACTCATATTACTAATTTATTTTTGAAAATCTGAGTGTTGAGATATGGCCTTCTGAAAAAAATAAATATCCTGGAAAATTGACCAAAATTCGAAAAAATTACAGGGTGGGCCAAAAAAAACGGCGTTTCAAATCTTTTTTTTTCAAACAACTTTTTCTCAATGTGTTTACCATACTTTTTCTAAGCGCCATATACCATTTTGTAGCTCTTGAATAGAACTCTCAAACAAAAAAAAGTTTAGTTCAAAAAGATGAATTCCAATTAACAAATCAGCCCTCCCAAACAAAGTAATATTTTAATGAAATTTCCGAACAATAACAACACAAAAATTTATAACAACTTCAGATCCTATTGAAATACTGCTGAATATGCTTTCCGTTTCTTTTGACGCATTTCTCCAACCTTGGCTTGAACTCTTCTATCCACTGCCGGCAGGTTTGTGCTGCCACATTCAAAAATAAACCAACCTTGATTTTTTTGCAAGCTTTCTGGACTGAAGAATACGACAAGTTTCTTTGCCCTTTGCGTTGCCAGATTTCCACGGCGTTGAGCTCTTCATTCATCAGAGTTCTAATTTCACCAATTCATCACGCAAGAAAGGCATCTGTAACAAGAAAGAGGATGAGAATGCAAAAAAAACATGCTGAAAGCGTAAGAAAAGCAGTAAACATGTTGCCACTGTTTTGAAGGACCTTTTGTCAAAATGTTTTGAACACAAGGAGACAAAACTTTTTTGTTTGAAAGTTCTGTTCAAGAGCTACAAAATGGTATATGACGCTTAGGAAAAGTATGGTAAACAAATTGAGAAAAAGTTGTTTGAAAAAAAGTTTTGAAACGTCGTTTTTTTTGGCCCACCCTGTAATTTTTTAGAATTTTGGTCAATTTTCCAGGATATTTATTTTTTTCAGAAGGCCATATCTCAACACTCAGATTTAAAAACATTATTCTGTAACATGAGTTTTTAGCTCTTGAGCTGCGCTACAACATGGTCATAAGATGTTGTCGTGACGCTCAGAATTCAATAAAAAATTTGATCACTTAAAATGATGAAAAGGCTTGACTTCTCAAATTCACCTCACAAGTGTTTGGAGCCAAATAGTGACTTATTCAAGAAAATCGAGCTAAGTTTAATATGCGATTTGAAAGAGCAGATAAAGCGCTACAAAATAGTATTAGAAGAAAAGAAATACAGTATGGCCCAAGAAATTCAAATGGCCATAACTTTTGGTAGATGTCAAATTTCGACAAACGGTTTTTTGCAATCGTCTTAGAAAAAATATACATTTTGTTTGGTATATGATGTCAAAAACACGATTTTCCCTTGGTACCCCCTGTGGTTTGGGCCTTGGTCTGTGGATGGCCTCTGTATGGGTAAGGCCCAAACCACAGGGGGTACCAAGCGAAAATCGTGTTTTTGACCTGGTCTGTGGATGGCCTCTGGATGGGTAAGGCCCAAACCACAGGGGTACCAAGCTAAAATCGTTTTTGACCTGGTCTGTGGATGGCCTCTGTATGGGTAAGGCCCAAACCACAGGGGGTACCAAGCGAAAATCGTGTTTTGACCTGATCTGTGGATGGCCTCTGGATGGGTAAGGCCCAAACCACAGGTACCAAGCGAAAATCGTGTTTTTGACCTGATCTGTGGATGGCCTCTGGATGGGTAAGGCCCAAACCACAGGGGTACCAAGCGAAAATCGTGTTTTTGACCTGGTCTGTGGATGGCCTCTGGATGGGTAAGGCCCAAACCACAGGGGGTACCAAGCGAAAATCGTGTTTTTGACCTGGTCTGTGGATGGCCTCTGTATGGGTAAGGCCCAAACCACAGGGGGTACCAAGCGAAAATCGTGTTTTTGACCTGGTCTGTGGATGGCCTCTGGATGGGTAAGGCCCAAACCACAGGGGTACCAAGCGAAAATCGTGTTTTTGACCTGATCTGTGGATGGCCTCTGGATGGGTAAGGCCCAAACCACAGGGGTACCAAGCGAAAATCGTGTTTTTGACCTGATCTGTGGATGGCCTCTGGATGGTAAGGCCCAAACCACAGGGGTACCAAGCGAAAATCGTGTTTTTGACCTGATCTGTGGATGGCCTCTGGATGGGTAAGGCCCAAACCACAGGGGGTACCAAGCGAAAATCGTGTTTTGACCTGATCTGTGGATGGCCTCTGTATGGGTAAGGCCCAAACCACAGGGGGTACCAAGCGAAAATCGTGTTTTTGACATCATATACCAAACAAAATGTATATTTTTTCTAAGACGATTGCAAAAAACCGTTTGTCGAAATTTGACGTCTACCAAAAGTTATGGTCATTTCAAATTGGCCGAATTTCTCGGGTCATACTGTATGATTCCAACATTGATAAAAGATAAGACTTTGAATCTTCCAACCGTTAGATACTTTTATTTAAAAGTACTTTAAGAAGTCTTTACTTAAAAGTAAATTTCGCAAAAAACTGCCACGAACTGTTGCTGTCCGCCGCTTCTCTACCATTTAAGCTACCAAAGCTTTGAAAATGATTTTTTCATTAAATATTCTTAACTTTCCTAGGTAGCATCCTCAACTTACGATTTGCTTGTGGGGTAGAGAAATGAACGTGTAATAAAAAGATGGCTCAACAAGCTGTCAGATTTTAAATAGCAACAGACCCGTAAAAGTATTAAAAAATATATATGAAAATATGAATAATTCTTATTATTGCAGGAATTGTAGTATAAAAATAGACGACGACATTCCAAAAGTCTTTTCAAGTATTTTGATTTGATAAGTTCAATTGTTAGCATTCTTAACACTTCAAGGTTTGAGATGCACTACAGTCGAGTCTCGATTAACCGACACCCCTTGGGACCGGCCTTAGGTGTCGGTTAATCGAGGGTGTCGGATAAGCGAGACTTTTAGACTAAAAAGTCTCAAGGGTGTCGGTTTATCGAGTTTCTTATGGACATACGAGAGATAATAAGATTTATTCCAAACAAATAATATTCATTCAACAATGGAAAAGTATTACCGTATTTCTTCTAATTGCCGCACAGTCTCTAATTACCGCACACCCCTAACTTTAAAGACTTATATCTTGGAGCAGAGTGAATATTTTGCTAAGCTGTTTGATGCATTTTCTTAACTCCCACGAGCTCCACTGATTCCACTTTTCAGATCTTGGTTAAGCACCCGAAAATCTCTAGATCGAATTTGAAAATTTCCGATTTTTGGGTGATTGAAAAATAAGCGCACATGTGCGGCAATTAGAAGAAATACGGTATGTTAGTTTTTTCTGCTTTTCTTTCAATTTGCGATCTTCTTGAAAAACGGCGAAGCAAGAGAAAGAAAAAAGCTGAAAGGGATTTTCTAAAATTTGGCGGGAGTTTGAAAAAAGTTTGAAAATATACAAGGTGTCGTTTCATCGAGGGTAGCCGCCGAGGGGTGTCGGTTAACTGAGGGTGTCGGATAATCGAGTGTCGGTTAATCGAGGAATTCATTTAGTCTGAGGGGGGGGGCGCATTTTATAATTTTTCGTAATCAGGTGTAAAAGTCTCCAAAGTAATTTTTACATTCTAAAAAACATAAAAATGTTATTTTCTGACACTTTTCTTTATATAAAATCAATTTTTCGGAAATTTTTTATTGACTAAAGTTTGACCAAATTCTTGGTTTATTTATGTCCCCCAAGGCAAAAAGTCAAATTTTAGTCAAAAAAATTTTTTCTAAAATGAAATTTTTTGCAAGAAAGGGTGGGAAAATAACGTTTTTATCGTTTTAAGAATGTAAAAAAGCCGGATAATTGGAGTCCTGCATAACCGAGGGTGCCGGATAATTGGAGTGCTGGATAACCGAGGTTTGACTGTATAGACAAAAAAGCTAATACTAGAGCAAACAAAAATACGAGCATATTAACGTTAAATTTAAATTTTTCATGCAGAATTTCTATGTTTTACAAAAAATAGCTATTCGAAAGATACTAAAAAGATACGAAGAAGATACGAAGATACTTTTTTAACCGGACTAAAAGGGACAGGACTGTTTCATGTTCAGAAAGGTACTGAACAGAAAGCTGAAAATTTGAAATAATAATCAACAATAATTGCTGTTTTTTGTCTTGGTGTTTTATTTCATTTGCTAAATTTTACGCCATAAGCTTTTTACGATGTTGTGCTATACTCAGTGGGCATGAGCAGGCAATATATTAGGTTGTCCAATAAGTTTTGAATATGTGGATTGCTTTATTTCAGTGTATCATTTGGTAATATTTGTCATATACCATTTGTAGCCCGTTCTCTCCTCTTTGAATATCGTATTAACCGGCTCTTTGTTATAAAAAAAATTGGACCAAAATTAAAAAAGCAAATAATTTCTCAAGTTTGGAAATTTATTTTCCTATTTTTGATCCTATTTTTTAATAACAAAGAATTGATCAATGTCACATTTAAAAGAACAAAGAACGGGCTACAAAATGGTATATGACACGTAGAGACATCATTGTCAAATGTGCCAAATGATGCACTTTGAAAATTCAAGCGAATCCACGTATTTTTTCTCAAAACTTATTGGACAACCTAATAACTTATCTAGCTTGGCCACAATGAAGGTAGGAGGTCGAATGTATAAGTATTTAAGGTCCCAAAACTAAGCAAGTTTTCGACATTCATTTGTTTAGAAAAGCGATTTTTCTCACAGTTCTTTCCCGAAAAAAGTAACTTTCTAATAGTTGAATAAAAAAATAATTAAACACCAAGACAAAAACGACAATTATTTTTAAGTATTATTTCAAATTTTTAACTTTCCAATCAAAACCTTTCCGGACAAAAAACAGTTCCCCGTTTAAAGGGGCATGCCTATGCTAATAAGAGATGGTGCTCGGGAATTCAAAATTTTTTCCCAATCATTGAACTTTTGTACGAATTTTTCAAATTGGTTTCTAACAAAACAAGGCCTAGAATTTAATTTTAGGACTTGTTTTGTTAGAAACCAAGTCTAAAAATCCGTACAGAAGTTCAATGATTGGGGAAAAAATTTTGGCGCTTGTTGGGTTGGGACCCCACCCTGAATTTCTCGTTCCCCGTCTGTCTGGTTCACGAAGAGTATCAACATCTGACAGTCAATCATTTAGAAAATTTCGTCGATCCGGTAACAGGTGCTCATACACAAGCAATTGAGTCAGTCTGGCAGAAATATAAGGTTCGACATAAGTGAGTCAGTCTGGCAGAAATATAAGGTTCGACATAAGTGAGTCAGTCTGGCAGAAATATAAGGTTCGACATAAGTGAGTCAGTCTGGCAGAAATATAAGGTTCGACATAAGTGAGTCAGTCTGGCAGAAATATAAGGTTCGACATAAGTGAGTCAGTCTGGCAGAAATATAAGGTTCGACATAAGTGAGTCAGTCTGGCAGAAATATAAGGTTCGACATAAGTGAGTCAGTCTGGCAGAAATATAAGGTTCGACAAAAGTGAGTCAGTCTGGCAGAAATATAAGGTTCGACATAAGTGAGTCAGTCTGGCAGAAATATAAGGTTCGACATAAGTGAGTCAGTCTGGCAGAAATATAAGGTTCGACAAAGTGAGTCAGTCTGGCAGAAATATAAGTTCGACATAAGTGAGTCAGTGGCAGAAATATAAGGTTCGATCAGTCAGTCTGGCAGAAATATAAGGTTCGACAAAAGTGAGTCAGTCTGAAATATAAGGTTCGACAAAAGTGAGTCAGTCTGGCAGAAATATAAGGTTCGACATAAGTGAGTCAGTCTGGCAGAAATATAAGGTTCGACAAAAGTGAGTCAGTCTGGCAGAAATATAAGGTTCGACATAAGTGAGTCAGTCTGGCAGAAATATAAGGTTCGACATAAGTGAGTCAGTCTGGCAGAAAATAAGGTTCTGACAAAAGTGAGTCAGTCTGGCAGAAATATAAGGTTCAGATAATGTGTCAGTCTGGCAGAAATATAAGGTTCGACATAAGTGAGTCAGTCTGGCAGAAATATAAGGTTCGACATAAGTGAGTCAGTCTGGCAGAAATATAAGGTTCGACATAAGTGAGTCAGTCTAGAAATATAAGGTTCGACATATGAAGTCTGGCAGAAATATAAGGTTCGACATAAGTGAGTCAGTCTGGCAGAAATATAAGGTTCGACATAAGTGAGTCAGTCTGGCAGAAATATAAGGTTCGGAAAGTGAGTCAGTCTGGCAGAAATATAAGGTTCGACATAAGTGTGTCAGTCTGGCAGAAATATAAGGTTCGACATAAGTGAGTCAGTCTGGCAGAAATATAAGGTTCGACATAAGTGAGTCAGTCTGGCAGAAATATAAGGTTCGACAAAAGTGAGTCAGTCTGGCAGAAATATAAGGTTCGACATAAGTGAGTCAGTCTGGCAGAAATATAAGGTTCGACATAAGTGAGTCAGTCTGGCAGAAATATATCTGACATAAGTGAGTCAGTCTGGCAGAAATATAAGGTTCGAAAAGTGAGCCAGTCTGGCAGAAATATAAGGTTCGACATAAGTGAGTCAGTCTGGCAGAAATATAAGGTTCGACATAAGTGAGCCAGTCTGGCAGAAATATAAGGTTCGAAAAAGTGAGCCAGTCTGGCAGAAATATAAGGTTCGACATAGTGAGTCAGTCTGGCAGAAATATAAGGTTCGACATAAGTGAGTCAGTCTGGCAGAAATATAAGGTTCGACATAAGTGAGCAGTCTGGCAGAAATATAAGGTTCGACATAAGTGAGTCAGTCTGGCAGAAATATAAGGTTCGACATAAGTGAGTCAGTCTGGCAGAAATATAAGGTTCGACATAAGTGAGTCAGTCTGGCAGAAATATAAGGTTCGACATAAGTGAGTCAGTCTGGCAGAAATATAAGGTTCGACATAAGTGAGTCAGTCTGGCAGAAATATAAGGTTCGACATAGTGAGTCAGTCTGGCAGAAATATAAGGTTCGACATAAGTGAGTCAGTCTGGCAGAAATATAAGGTTCGAAAAAAGTGAGTCAGAATCTGTCAGCAATTAGCCGGATATTTTCCTCTGTTGTGACTGTCGCAGGGCGCCCACTCCTTGCCCTATCGTCGTTGCTGCCAGTGGAGATCCCAACCCAACAAGGCGTTTTCTCGGGCACCACCTCTTACTAGCATGGGCATGCCTCTTTAAAATGGTTTCTAAGCTTTTTATTAAATTCTAACCATAAAAGTAAACACATTTAGTCTATATAATAAAATATTCTCTTGATTTTTAAAAGTGAAAAAGGAGACATTTTGAACAAAGAACACATTGATTTTTTTGTTTCAGCGTAACTATTGAACATTGCAGGAACGCTGTTCCCTTTTCTAGATTTTTATCTCCACAAAATATTTGTTGACTAAAAATTTTAAAGTTAAAAGAAATGGATAAAAGCAACAGCAAAATTTTTAAAAAGTTTAATTACTTTCAAGGTGAAAAAAATTTAACTTTTTTATATTAATACTTTCGGTCCTCAGTCTAATTTTTTAAAATAACCCTGCAAATTTTTTTGATAACATGATAGTCTTTTTGGTTTTCCCATGACATTAATAAAGATGTTAACACGGGGACTCCCAGTGTGTGCAGATTTCTTGTGATCTGCTTCTGATAAAAATATTTTATTTAATCCAATCAGAGGATAAAAGCGCACAATTTGTCTAAAAAAATACAAGAATGATAAAAACTAGATAGCAAATCTATCTGGCGATAGCAAACGCAATATTACACTCAAAGAAATTTCTACAGCTACAATAAAAACTGGATAGAACAAAAGAGTTTTCTCTGACAAGTATGCTTCAGAGATATAAAAGTCCACTAGCCGCCGGTTGGCGGCTCTGCGCCAACCGGAAATTCAATTTCGAGCTAGGCTCGACCCATTCCCCATTCCGGGAACACCGGAGCTGGTGATCCACAGACAGCGAATTCTGATCCACACACCAACAATATGAAAGAGCCATTCTTTGAATGTCACCAGGAAGTAGTCATAGAAAGTAGCCTGTGCATTCCACGCACTTGCTTGGTCATTGATAGTGCTTTAAAGTCATGTGAAATGAGCTTTTGGACTGTCTAGCAAAAGTCAAAAATGTCGTGAAAAACAGTTTCACGTAAAATATTTGCAATACTACAATTTTTATTTAAACTTTTATTGTACCTTTTTTATTTCTTTTTACATTGATTGTAGCGCCATCACCAGTATAGAATTTACGGATTCATATACAGCCACCCTAGTCTCAGCTTTCTAACGGGCTATCAAAATTCGCTGAGTCATTTTTGAAATGTGAAACTAGAACTGTCCCTTCTGACTTCCATTGGTAAAGCTGATAGAGATCATTTTTTTAACTTAAACTACTGTATATTGTAACAAGTGAATATTGTAATAAGCACATATTCATTAAGATAGGCTTGACCTTTTTAAGTCAGACAACCACTAATATGGTTGTCTGTCTTAAAAAGGTCAAGCCCTATAATAATGAATATGTGCTTACAAGATTCAGTTGTCGGTCTAGACCTTCAGACCTAGTGAGATATTAGTGGTTGTCTGTCTCAAAAAGGTCAAGCCCTCATCTAATGAATATGTGCTTACAAGATTCAGTTGTCGGTCTAGACCTTCAGACCTAGTGAGATATTAGTGGTTGTCTGTCTCAAAAATGTCAAGCTCTATAATAATGAATATATGCTACAAGATTCAGTTGTCGGTCTAGACCTTCAGACCTAGTGAGATATTAGTGGCTGTCTGTCTAAAAATGTCAAGCCTATATTTAATGAATATGTGCTTACAAGATTCAGCTTGTCGGTCTAGACCTTCAGACCTAGTGAGATATTAGTGGTTGTCTGTCTCAAAAGGTCAAGCCTATCTTAATGAATATGTGCTTACAAGATTCAGTTGTCGGTCTAGACCTTCAGACCTAGTATTAGTGGTTGTCTGTCTCAAAAAGGTCAAGCCCTATCTTAATGAATATGTGCTTACAAGATTCAGTTGTCGGTCTAGACCTTCAGACTAGTGAGATATTAGTGGTTGTCTGTCTCAAAAAGGTCAAGCCTATCTTAATGAATAATGTGCTACAAGATTCAGTTGTCGGTCTAGACCTTCAGACCTAGTGAGATATTAGTGGTTGTCTGTCTCAAAAGGTCGTCCTATCTTAATGAATATGTGCTACAAGATTCAGTTGTCGGTCTAGACCTTCAGACCTAGTGAGATATTAGTGGTTGTCTGTCTCAAAAAGGTCAAGCCCTATCTTAATGAATATGTGCTTACAAGATTCAGTTGTCGGTCTAGACCTTCAGACCTAGTGAGATATTAGTGGTTGTCTGTCTCAAAAAGGTCAAGCCCTATCTTAATGAATATGTGCTTACAAGATTCAGCTGTCGGTCTAGACCTTCAGACCTAGTGAGATATTAGTGGTTGTCTGTCTCAAAAGGTCAAGCCCTATCTTAATGAATATGTGCTTACAAGATTCAGTTGTTTGGTCTAGACCTTCAGACCTAGTGAGATATTAGTGGTTGTCTGTCTCAAAAGGTCAAGCCCTATCTAATGAATATGTGCTTACAAGATTCAGTTGTCGGTCTAGACCTTCAGACCTAGTGAGATATTAGTGGTTGTCTGTCTCAAAAAGGTCAAGCCATATTTTAATGAATATGTGCTTACAAGATTCAGTTGTCGGTCTAGACCTTCAGACCTAGTGAGATATTAGTGGTTGTCTGTCTCAAAAAGGTCAAGCCCTATCTTAATGAATATGTGCTTACAAGATTCAGTTGTCGGTCTAGACCTTCAGACCTAGTGAGATATTAGTGGTTGTCTGTCTCAAAAAGGTCAAGCCCTATCTTAATGAATATGTGCTTGTCACGATATTCAGTTGTTTATATATCAAACTGTGAAGAAAACTGTTTGTATTTTTTAATTACGAAAATTAAAAAAAAATATTCATGTTATAAAAGACATACCGTGAAACCTCTGATAATAAACCCCCCACCCCGACTTTGAGGGTCTGTATCTCAGCGCAAAGTCAATATTTTGCAAAGCTGTTTATTGTATTCTCTTAACTCCCACGAGTTCTATCGATTCCGTTTTTTAGATTTCTGTTGAGTTCCCGGAAATCTCGAGATTAATTCCAAATTTTTCCAATTTTGGAGGGTTTGAAAAATAATAGACCCGGGTCTATTAGACCCGGAGCCGGGTCTAATGTACATTTAAAACTGTTCACTTATTTTAAGTTTAAATTTGCATTACCGTAAATGTTTGAACACAGCTCCTTGAGATATTGATATTGATCTTCAATAACTTTTTTTTTTCAATTATTAATTTTATGATTGTTGTAAAAATGTTTGAGCGAAAAATGTAGATTATTTCAATTTTATTTCTTAATTTTCGTCATCACCTATGTCTTAAAAAAGCGCTCCTCCATTTTGTTCAAAAATTTCTTTTCGATTTTTCTGCATTTAGTACTCAAAAATGACCGCTAGAATCTGGCGAACATTTTGGTTGTATTAAATCTATAAGTTTAAGACCGAAATGGGAGTTTGTGAAGAGGAGAATTTTCGGCGCTAGTATAGAATACCCCCCTCCCCCCCAAATCAGACCTTCTAAAAATCGTTGAAACTACCCTTTGGAACAACAAGTTTAGGCTTAGCCCTTAGGCTTAGGGTAGGCCAGCGTATGGAAGGCTTAGGCTTAGACTGTTATAGGCATTTCTCGTCTTCACAAACTTTAAAATAACTAAATAAATTTAAAAAGATATAGTTAAATGTGTGAAACAGTCATTTCTCAACTTTTCCTCTCAAGACCAAGTAAAATGGTCATTTGAATT
>JAMRYI010001051.1:0-48015 GCA_029231635.1 Ditylenchus weischeri | reverse complement strand
ATAAAAATTTGAATTGGCAGGCACCAATTTTTAACGCACGGGCATGCCCCTTTAATGCGTTGCTAAACCTGCTCCAGCTTTATGGGCACTGATTCTTTGGTCTCAGCTTTTATGGCTATGACACCTTTTTCTTCAAAGTGGGTTTCTGCCAAGTTGCTGGTCAGTCGGAAATCGGGCAACTGTATAAATATAATCGGTTTAGCATGAAATTATACGGAAAATTTGTGCATATTTTAAATTTTGAGTAAGGTGCAGGAGATGCAAATGTGGTATATCGTTGCGTCAATGTTTGATTACAGCTTGGGGCTACAAATCGAGTGTCTAACTTTACTTGCTCAAAACTACCTAAATATCTGAGGAAATGTCTGACGCGGCTGATAGAACGAAGTTGACGGGATAAAGTCTCGACGGTACTCGACTGTGGCAGAAAACTCTGGAAATCAGTATGCAGGATTGACTTTTCACGAAAAGTCGAAAGCAGTATTGAAGACTTAGCTAACCCTCGAGGGAGCGGGAAACTTGTGTGTCTGTGAATTTCCTTGACTCATCGCACAGTGGATAAACCTTAGTGGTTGTTGGCCTGAAATGGTGCGTAGGTAAGACCCGACCTAGAGGCACGCTAATTATGTTGGTTTGTTTGAGCACTTTATATGGGTCATTTGGCTCGCTGATTTTAAATCTGGCGCCAAAAAGTCATAATAATTATAAAAAATTGTCAAACAAGCCAAAATAACTAGCGCGCTACCATTGGGGGTCGAACCTGCGCACTATTTTGGGTCAACAACCACTAACACTTATCCACTGTGCCATGAATCAAAAAATAATTCGGCGCTAGTATAGTATATATCCTACCACCCCTCCCCCCCCCAAAGCTGACCCCTCCAAAATTGCTATAACTACCCTTTGGAACAACAAGTTTAGGTTTAGCCCTTAGTTAGGCTTAGTTATGTTTAGTCCTCAGCCCCTTGTTTAGTATTCTAATCCTAATTTCTATTCACACAAATTGTCCGCTTACATTAAAGGGTCATTGCCGTCTACGACAACGGTTGTACCCCGCCAGTTCACAAAAATTTCCTAATCATTGGACTTCTGTACGGATTTCTTAACGAACAAAACTTTTTATTGTCACCGAAAAAAGTAGTCACCGAAAGACTCTTTCTTGTGACCGAAAATCTTTTTCTTTTCACTGATTCCTTAAAATCACAGGGGGACCAGGCAATTTTCAATTTTTTTTCTATAATGTTCTAATACTTTTTCAACGGTGTTTCCACCATGTTTTAAACATTTCGAGCTAAATTTTTTTTTGCAAAAAAAATACCTTAGGGGAGCAAGGTCACATTTTGAATTTTGGGTTACCTCAATCTTCCAAAGCAAAACTTGGCTTAAAATGCTTAAAACATGGTAGAAACACCGTTGAAAGTAAAAGTATTAGACCATTATCGAAAAAATTTTGAAAATTGCTTGATCCCCCTGTGGTTTAAAGGAGGACGAAAAAATGGGGGGGTATTTTTCAATAAAATCGAGATTTTGTTATGTCTAGTAGAAATTTTTTTTTCAATATTTTCTTCAATATTTTTTTGCTAATCGACAAATTTCTAATTCCACCCGAAGATTTTTCACAAAGATCGGCATTATCGGACAAAAATTTTTTTTTTCATATTTTTGCCTTGGTCCCCCCTGTGGTTTGAGACTTTTTCATGTGTCTTAGTCTTAGGAGCCTTCAAATTTGCCAAGTATGAACAATGCTTTTGAGCCGATGGAGATCGACAATTCAGCCGAAGACGGTGAGGATGGACCAGTTGATTTTGAATACTACGTTGTCTCCAGGTTTTACTAGGATTGTAACTTTGAGACTTTGAAGAGTCTGCCATTTTAGAACAACTGGAAGAACTCCTCCAGCGATGTGTGAAATGTGATAGACGTCCTAAAAGATTGGAAAACAGCGACGATAATCAGGCGAGACGGTGCCCAAGCGAACAATCAGTTGGACTGCAAAGGGATCATGCATCACTGCTGGGTGGTATTGTCCATGTAACAAGAGCGGAAAAAAGAAACTCCACTTCAGTATGCAGCCATTCATAGAGGGAACTCGAATGCGAGAGGGTAATTGAATTATCCTGGCTTATAGTGTCTTACTACGCTCTTTAGGAAATTTGGCAACGTTGCAGCAATGATTACGGCTCCTATTGACTACTCATCCATGCTCTACTTCTACAAAGCTCTTCGTATGCCAATGTTCACGGAGCAATCCTTCCACCAACTCAATCGTCATTATGTCAATCCGGTTGTTATGGTAGGCAAAAATCTTTTGTTGCATCGGTTTTCATACATGCGACTTCAGGAGCACTACGCAGTAATGAAACAGGAGCTGTTCACTCATGTTACCATGCCATTAGAGATTGCAATGGACGGACAGTACGACAGTGTTGGCTATTCCGCGGAGCTTGAGTGCGAAACAGCGATGGACATAAAAACCGGTCTTGTGCTAACATTTGCCATTAGCCATAAGAGTGAAGTCGAGGGAATTTCAAATCGAATGGAGAAGCTGGGTGCGCAGAAGGTGAGAGTCAATAAAAGCTAAGCCATAAGCATTGAAAGTTTAGGTGATCGACGAACTAGTAGAAAATTACGAGATCGGTTCCGCCACTACTGACAAACATGCAGGGGTCATCAAGATGTTGGGAGAGAAAGGCATTCAGACGCGTTTTGATCTTTGGCATCTGCTACGGCTGCTCGGCGGTTCGATACGTAAGACAGGAAAGAGGCTCTCCGATGAAGATCGAAAAACTCTGCGCATGCTGGCAAGGCGCCTCTTCTCACACATATGGCATGTCATCGATCTGGTTGCCGAAGACCATCCGGCGCATTTCGTAGAACTTGTCTATGCTTTCTTCCCGCATGTTATTGGATTCCATAGGTTATTTCCCATTTTTCAAATAAGAAGAGAAGTAAATGGCATTGTAGGTGGAATGTGAACGTAAAACTGCTTGATCTGGTGCCGGCCGAACCATCGACAAAATTCAGCAGAATTGCAGAAATCAAGTGGAAGAGATGGATAGATAAATTGTTATTGCGTGTGTGTTTGTCATTTGGGATAAAGTGTTGAATTTTTGAATAAAAACTGCCTCAAACCTTCAAAAGCATTGTTCATACTTGGCAAATTTGAAGGCTCCTAAGACTAAGACACATGAAAAAGTCTCAAACCACAGGGGGGACCAAGGCAAAAATATGAAAAAAAAATTTTTGTCCGATAATGCCGATCTTTGTGAAAAATCTTCGGGTGGAATTAGAAATTTGTCGATTAGCAAAAAAATATTGAAGAAAATATTGAAAAAAAAATTTCTACTAGACATAACAAAATCTCGATTTTATTGAAAAATACCCCCCCATTTTTTCGTCCTCCTTTAAGGAATCGGTGACAAGAAAAAGATTTTCGGTGACAAAAAAAAGTTTTATACTTTTTTAACTTGGTTTCTAATAAAACAAGACCTAGAATTTAATTTTAGGTACAGTTAGAAACCAAGTTGATAAATCCGTACAGAAGATCAATGATTAGGCAACAATTTTTTGAATTGGCGGGGGACAATTTAAAATAGGTGGCCATGGTCCTGTAAGGTGGATTTCATTTTCCTACAGAGTTGACTGTGATTGATATATCCCACTCTGATATGCTAGCTTCCCTAGCTACCGAATTTTTTTAAGTAATTTTGTAGAAAAGATATTCCTATCTCACAGATATTGTCTACGAAATATTTCTTCATCCTTAATTGGCAAAAACAGAACTTCGAAAATCTCTCCATAAAGAAGTTAGGGCTGTTTTAAACCCCTGAAATTTCTGGACGCACCCTGCACATTCTGACTGTAAAAATCCGAATGGTACTAAATATGCGATCGACATGTAAGAGATCACAAAAGAACAAAATTCACCTTTTTCAGATATTTGTTAACATCTCGTTGAATACGCGATTTGCTGTCAGCTTCAAATTCAACTATGAACAGTGAATTATTTGGACCTACAAAGTTGTAGAAAACGACCACATCTGGATTGTTCTGCAAATAATACATTAAAACCCGTGAAAAGAGTAATGTGAGCTACCTTTAATTTTAACAAATTCTCATCAAATGTGTCAATAGGTAAACTGTCGGCTTTGTACTGATTCCTCAATGCAGCCAATCTAGTGTTCACATTCAGATCAAAACCTCCCTCTTTTACGAAACTTTTGATTCTGCAAGAGAAAGGGTACAGTCCATACAAAAAAGTAGTTTTAAAAAATAGTCTTGCTTTTTCATATAAGCAGTGATTTTTAAGCTTTTGGCAGCATCAGCTTTTGTTTTATCCCCTTAAATTATGTTGAACTTAAAATGTTTACTTAGAACAAATGACAAACAAATGATTACCAACAATATTAGTCCATTTTGAATGACCTTTTGGATTGAAAGATGTAGTTGATAACGGTCTGTGGAGAATAAAAGCAGCCTTCCAGAATATACAGCGAGAGGCTAGCATTTTAGACTGAAATAGCACGATATTGTATTGAGATAGCATTGTGGAAATTTGAGGAATTCATTTGTAAACCAAAATTTTAAAGAGCATGCTTTCCTACGGCAACAGCAATTGTCGATTTTTGAATTCCAGGGACATAAAAAAATAAAAAAAATTATCACAAAATTTGCGCAAAATATTTTTCAGGCGCAAGCAACTATTTTCGGCAGTCATTTTTGACTTCTCAATTGAATTTTCGGTCGGGTCCTCGAACCCGCTGTTACTTTGTGGTCGCCCATTTGGCTTTTGTGTATAGGTAGTTGATTTACAGTGGCTATATCTATATTTATGTCATTTTTGTATCAGATTATTAAAAGAAGAAGCCAAGTTGTTGCCTCGAAACTCATTAGATAAGTTTATCGATTATTTGCCGTCTTTTCTTTGTGTGATCTTTGCAGTCAGTCTAGTCCGAAATATCGCAAAGATTTAGATTTTACCGATCGTTTTTGTACATAATAACAGTTTTGCGAAAAGACCCGCGGGTATTCGATTTAACGTCACCCCTTTTTCAAAATAGGGTGACGTTAAATCGAGTATTCGCGGGTCTTTTCGGCAAAACTGTTGTCATGTACAAAAACAGCAAAATCTAACGGCAATCCTTGTAATATTTCGGAATAGACTGACCAAAGACAACTGGCAAAAAGCTTTAAAATTAAAAAAAGTGAAATTTAAATTTAATTTAAAATTAAAAGTGTCAGAACTTAGTAGGGAACGGACTTGAGGGGGTAACGTTATATCGAGGGGGTAACGGACTTGAGGGGGTAACGTTATATCGAGAGTCGACTGTACGGTACTATTGCACTTCAGTAGTCAATGGAATTTTAGTAGTCCAAAAATATTTTATTTTTACTGTACTTGTAAACTTCATCATCAAACTATTAGATTTCAAAGGCACTTTTGTAGTTTATCAACAACTTATTTTTTTATATCAATGCTACCTGTTCACTATAGTTTTGAATTAACCTACATATTTTCACACAAAAACTAAAGCAAAAAAGCTCCATCTTTAAACATGCGTCTTTGATAAAAAAATGCCTTACAAATCTGGCTTACCAGCATTCAAAACCCTTCAAACGACAACAGGTTTCAAAAAAGCTAATGGATGAAAAAAACATAACACTTCCTCAATAACTTGTCATTCAGAACGGGTTCAGGCAACGTATAAAAGAGTTGAGATTCATCTTTATTCGAGCATCACAATAACAATTTGAGTCACAACAAATACAAATCAATAATCACAAAATTGAGAGTATCAATCGACTTCGGAGACCACATTTTTGAATTTACACATCACATCTGACTTGCTGCTAAGCATTTCCCTAGACAACAATGAAACCCCCAGCTGATGCTCTCTTGTGAACGGTTGCGCCATCAGTGGAAACCATTTTCTTGCAGCCATGATCGCTTCTTCGATGCTCAGATTGACTTGTGCCTCGGTGATATGCTCCTGGATCCACCTTGGCAATTTATTTCTCTTATCTGCTCGGCAAAAACGCTAAAAAGGATAAAATGTAAACCACGTGTCAACAATACGAGACAAAAAATCACCTTATCGGCAAATATCATTAAACCATAGTCAGTCTTCCCACGAAAAACTCTACCCATGCACTGGGCTAAAACATCCGACTGAAGCACTAACATAAAAAAATCAAATACCAACCAGCGTGTCTCATAGCATCGAAAGTCAGAAAATCGTTCTCCCTTAAAATCAGGTCAGTCAATAGATTTTACTCGTTATCAATGACTAACCTTATACCGAACTGGTCCCTGAGATATTCCAGCCTGGCTCTCAGTATTCTACTTTCTGTATAGACGTACGGAATTCTTAAGAGTTACTAAAGTGTTAATGTCAACGAAGAAATAAAAAAATAAACCCTAGCATGACCACAGCACGTCCAAGATGATGGGAAAAGTCGATTCCTTCCGATACTTTACCTCTGGCAACAGAAAACAAGATGGCACCACGCCCACTCTCACATGCCTCTACGTATTTTTCTAGCGCTAAATCTCTGATTATAATGAAGTAATATAAATTAAACGAAAAAAACGCACCAATAGAAGTTTCAAGAGCATCAGTAGTTTCAATGAAGAGAAGTTTAAGCTTAATCAATTCGTCTATCATCCTCTGCAATTGAGTTGATCTCAAAACCAGAAAAAATGATTACGGAAATCTCACCTGTTCATACCAGGTAGCAACCACATTTTCCATATAAACGTAACTCGTGAAGAATACGACTATGCCATCAGGGACAACATTGGCTAACTCCAGAATCAAACTCCCGTAATTACGAATGACTGAGGGATCATCCCGGCTTTCAAATCTGGATGTCATTTCGACTTGGTCATTACCTAAACAGCAGAAATTTAAAAATATCTAAAGTAAACAACAAGCCTTTGGAAACAATCATCGGTGAGATGCACTGGCGGGCAAGAGTCATCGAAAAGCTGGCCATAACAACCGGGTCAAAATTTAGAATTTTCGGGTACATATCCAGCGGAGAAAGCGTCTTTAAAAGCAAGTCATAATCAGAAGCTTAAAATTCAAAAGGAAGACACACCCCAGAGGTTATAACTACTGTTTGGAATCTGTCCAGAACTGGTCGCATAGCTAAAAACTATTATAGTTAAAATGCCCATACCCGTTTCAGAATGACTTACCAATAGAGGCATCCATACAATTCAAATACAGTGAGCAATCCGAGAGACCATCTTTGTTTGAACCAATCTCGGAAGGTTCCAACACAACCGAAAATCCGACAGAATATGTGCTAAATTGGTTTAATTGGTGACTGTCAAATGATTTTTAGCTATCAGAGAGAATTACCTCACAAGTGTAGTAAAATTTGTTAGCCGAACCAATGCCCGAAAATCAGAAATATCAGCAAGTTCCAATGTCTTCGCCAGACTCGCGAACCGCTCGGCGCAGAACCTACAAACGATTTAATAGCAAACATTGGAAATAAGAGACCATAAAAATAATTGATTAGGCCTTTTTACAACTGTGATTTTTTCTTAGCTGGTCAACAAGCCTAAAATAGCATGCCTACGTATTAGGATTACCTCATTGGCTTTCGATCTACAAACACTCTAGACTTGATGTCACGGAGGAATGATGCAGGGCTCTCGATTTGGACGGTCTTTGTACGCATTCGGTGCTTGACATATTCCATGATTCGCCGCATAAATACCATAAAATGCTCAGCTAAAAACACTCTCACAGTTTTTAAAAAAACCATCTTAATTCATAAACCAACCATTTCGAATAGTTCCTGGTACAGACTCTTCTAGGATTGCGTTTGGAAGCACGGGATTTGCCCAAGCTCGGTCATTGGCCCTTTCTGTTTCCACTTTCTTCAAATTTTCCAACATCTTTTCGTATTCCAGCTGAAGTCTGTTGCTGTCCGTATCCTTGATGTTCTTGATGAGTTTGTCCAAGTCTTCGATATCTTTGGCACACTTATCCATGGATCTTCGATTCTAAAAAACGTCGTCACATAAAGAGATAGAAACAGTTAAAAGGTCTACCAGGTGAACACTCATTGACTCAATACATACATTGTCGATGTTGTGGGCTAAACCAAAAGCATAAATTTATAAGGGCTCTCATGCATATTCTTCAACTACTTATTCTCCAACCGGGCAATTCTTCAATCCCCAATTCTTCAACCTGTATATTTATTAGTTGGCTGTTCTTCAACTGGGTTGCTCTTGTGAAAAAAACAAGAGTACCAAAAACGGCACTAATTTCTTTTTTCTGTCGATTACTATTTCTCAATCAAAAGTTTTCTTCTACAATCAAGGATCAAGGAACATGCAGTATATATTTTAAGATGAAACAATGACAACAATAAGGCTTATTTATCAATAAAACGTGATGTTAAAAGTGGCTACAAAGTACCAACATCTCACTATAGTGGTCTGAAATAGTTTGAGGTCTTTTCGATGCTTTGGAGTGTTTTTTGTGGTTTTGAGTGGTTTAGAGTTGCTTCGGCAAGTTTAGGGTGGTTTGTGGTAATTTGGTCTGGTTTGGGGCAATTTGGGGTGTTTTCGGTGGTTTTGAGTAGTTTGGTGTAAATTAGGGTGGTTTGGAACAATTTGGGGTGTTTTGGATGGTTTCGAGTGGTCCCGGGTGCTTTAGGTGGTTTGGAGCGGTTTTGGCTGTTTTAGGTGATTTTGGGTGGTTTGTGGTGATTTGGGGTAGATGGGATGGTTCGGACAGAATATAAAAATTTTCGATAAATGTAAAAAAAATTGCCTTGGTCCCCCTGCTATTTTTGAACGTTACGCTGAAAATATTCATATGAATAAAATCGGCGAAACGTTTGTTTGCCAATATTTCACCAAACGAAATTAACAGTAGTTTAGATGACAATTTCGCGTCTACACGTTTGCGTCCCACCAAACAACGATACACCTTTAAAGGGACATGGTTACATGTTGAAAATTTGTCCCTCCAATTCAAATTTTTTTTCCTAATCCTTAAACTTCTATACGGATTTTTCAACTTAGTTTCTAACAAAACAATGCCTAAAATTCAATTTTAGGTATAGTTATGTCAGAAACAAAGTTGAAAAATCCGTATAGAAGTTCAATATTAGGAAAAAAATTTGAATTGACGGAGACAAAATTTGAACAGGTGAGCATGCCCCTTTAAATTACGAAAAAGAAATCCGGACGCTTCAACACGTTGGATTTTTCCGAAGAACAACGCGGTTGAAAAAGAATCAGTTGAAGAATAGTCCGGCTGAAGAATTGTCCTATTGAAGAATATGTATAGAGCCATTGATAAGATAACATATAAGGACACAAGGCCCGTAAGATGTTGTTTTAAATTTTTTGTGAGTCTTGTCTTAAGGCAGTCAGGTAAAAAAATCATGAAAATTAAAAATTCAGCAAGAATTATTAGTGGACTATTTTGGTGGTATATGCTCAGGATCAAAGGATGGAAAACTCATCCAACCTAAAGCCTCGAGTATAAACCAAATCAATGTGACTGAACACCCGGAAATTGCAAGTTAAGCCCTTGCTAACTACACAAGTACCTTCGTCAAAAACAACGCAGGACCGCGGATTCATATCTTTTGAAATAAGCTCTGCAATTTTTGGATCCAACAGGTAGTGATAGCTAAAACTAAGCGCATATTTTCTGAAAGAACAGACGGCTCACGACTTACGAGTACACAATGATATCTGCTTTCAGAACGGCTTGTCTGGCTGCAAAATATGGGCACATTCCAGTGCTATGGCCCCATTCTTTCAAGTCGTTCTAAAATATATCTCTAGTGTGCCACATAGTGGTTTTAGTAACAGCTTACCAAATTAAAAACACCTTTGCCCAAGCTGACATCTTTTTGCTCATCAAATTTTTCATAGAACTGGCAAGAGGGTATGGACGGATCTAGACGACGCTTTGCTCGAACAAAACTTTGTGTTAGACGCTGACAGGCTCCTAAAACAGTGGCATGAGAAATAATTAGAAAGGTTACCGCCAAACTGTCAATTTTGTGAAATTTACTTTTGTAAATTTACTCTCATAATCCGTTTACAACGCCAAATTTTTCAGTTTACCCTTTGCTTGAAATAAAATTTGGACAATAAATTTCGGAAAGACATAATAAAAATGCCCAAGGAAAATTTCAACACATGGATGACAGTGAGTAGCTAATTGACAATTTGACATACACAAAAGTTTGCATACCATCAACAGCGGTTCCTAGCCCTAAAAGCAATTATGATAAAGCATGATGTATGAAAAAAAAGGACACTAACGCAGACTGGCGACTGACTCATTGATACAGAGATTTTTCCTGGCTGAAAGCGCGAGTGCAAGAAAGTTAAGCTGAGTCTGAAAAAACATAATACAAACAATACCAGATGTGGACTAAGTAACCCCCCGTAGTTGTCTGGTAATACTGGTAGAGATTCTTCAGTTCTTCCACGCATTTTTCGATTTCAGGGATGGTTCGTGAGCAGTATATCAGTTTGTGCAACCGATCTGGATACTTCCTCATGTATGCTGAAATTGAGAAATCACAGATAGGAAAGAAATAGTCCTCTAAATGAAATTACCGACAACTAGCGACAAAAGAGACACTGAAAGGAATATCAAAATAACAATTTCTAGATCATGACAACTTAGCTACCTGTTTTCCCTGTCCCTGAAGGCATTTCCAGCAGACAATGACCGGGTGCATCCAACGCCTACAACGAAAATTTTTTTGCATAAATTTTAGAACGTAAGAATTATTGAAAAATTACTTTTTTGAGTTCCTGCATATACAATACCTGCTCTGGGTAGACATACTCGTACGGGAAAAGTACCGCTAAACCATCAATATTCAGCCTACAAAAAAGGTGTTTTTGATAGATTTGACGCGGAAAATGTAATAAAAAAACTTGCTTCATCGTTGCTGCAGAATATCTTTTAAACTGTAAAATAATAAAAGTCGTAATTTTCTAGGTTACATGACTTGCAAGTTGCAGATGCAGTTAAATATCCAACCCCAACTTAAAACTTACATAAAAATCCAATGGAAAATAATGTTTGAATGATGGACAGGGCGCCAAATGAAGCATAAAAATTCAACTTGCAATACAAATACAGACACCACACCTTTCAGGATTGTTATCGTGGAACCTATGTTATGTGCTTTGCCCACACATTCTTTTATTTGTATTCCAAATTTGGCACGCACCACTTTTTTCTAGCCGTTTATCAAATTTATTTTGCCGACAACATTTTAAATTTCAATTTGCCTGGACCCGTAGCAAATATCGATTTAGAGTTTAGAATTTAGCAATTGGCATTCTAAACTCTAAATTCTCAATTGCCGGAAAATTAGTCGTAGCAAATATGGCAGTCTAAGTCCCACTTTAAAAGTAGTGCCTAAATATTTAGATTTTTGGTGGCAAATATAATTAGACTCTAATATTTAAAATTTACTTTATTTAGAGTCTACTTTTCGTAGCAAATATCGACTCTAAATTCCACTTTTGGTAGCAAATATACGCGCTAAACACCATAGTTGGACACCTCCAAAAAACCACCGCGTCGGCGAAAAAATTTCGCTAAATTTGCCACCGCCTCCTGGCGGCGGCGGCGATCCAACTATGCTAAACACCAATTTTTCCTTATAAAAAAGTGGGGCAGTGGGTAGCAGTCTAAATTTATTTAAACTCAAATTTAGACCAGTTTTTCTTCAGCTTTTCACTTTTTGGCCTACCTTTTGATGTTTATGTTTTTAGACCAACTTTTGACGCTCTTCCCTTTCTTCCTTTCTTCCTTCAATTTTGTTTTTTTACCCGGATCCCAAAACCCGGGTCATGTACTCAAGGGTAAATGAACATCCATCTGGATGCTCTGAAAAATACGAATAATTTAAATTCAAAAAATATGAATCATCATATTATACGTAAAATCATGTGGCAAATCCGGTTTGATAAGACCGAAATTTTAATTTTACCCACCCGCACCCTAAAACCTGGGGTAGGTACTCCAGGGTCAATTGGATATCCACCTGGATGGCATAAAGGAAACACGATTTGGTAGGGCCAAAATATCGATTTCACCAAATCCAACACCAATACCTCAGGTGGGTACTCGTGAGTAAATGGATATCCATCTATGCCAGTAGTGTAGGGTTTGCCAGTGGGGTGGGAAGGTATGCCAGAAGGGTGTGTAGGTATGCTTTCAGGGTAACAAAGAGTAAGCTACTATCGCTACTATTTTTTAAACATGCGCTTTTCCAAACTAATAATGCAAAAAAATCAATACAGCCCGTCCAAGAAACCAAGTAGTCAATGAGTGGCCCCCTGGAAGATAATGGTAGTGGTTATTAGGATGCTTTTGGGAATGGGCACACGAATCAAATTCTCATATTCGCTACCACTAAATATTGAGGGTTTCGCATTCCAAACTCTAAATAATAAACTCTAATTCGATACTTGCTACCACTAAATATTTAGAGTTTGGAATTCTAAACTCTAAAAATTCATTTGCTGCCAAAAAGTAGAACCTAAATATTTAGAGTTTAGTATTCTATATTCGCTACCTATTCGCCACTTTCATTTAGTAACTAAATATTTACACTCTAAATCGATATTTGCTACGGGTCCTGATATCCACTACTTTTTTGCCTATCAAATTTTTTCTTTTATAAAGGCTTGCCCAGGGTGACCAACTTTCCCTGTTTTCCGGGCATTTCCCGGATTTGCCCTATTTTTGCCCGGATTTTTTTTCCAAAATCCGGGCACAATATGTAACGGAGAGGTTATTCTCCTCATTGAAATTATATAGTTTAAAACAATAATGAAAAAGTTTTCCAAATGTGTCGACAGAAATTTATTTATAAAAGGAAATGACAAGTGGGAGTGGATTCCGCCTAATTAATCCAAAAGAGGCTTATGCAATTTTATAGTCCTACATATCCCTGTTTTAAATGTAGGGCGGACTCAGTTACACAATTAATTTACTATAATGCTTATAAATCATTATAATTGAATCTTGAAAAAGAGTTAATTGAAGATTATTAAACTTCATCATCGGCATTAGTTACTCCCGGATTGCAACTTTGACGAGTGTATCTGCATACTCGTCGGATCCTCTGGTTAACGTCCTGGTTGTTTTGATTCATAGCCTGCTGAAGATTCTTCTGCCGCCACCATGAGAACTGAATTGAACAGATAGTCACAACAGATTGTCTGTCAAATGTAATAGCGTTATTCATTGTACCGACATTTATGCTACCTTTTTAGGTAATGACAATTTGTTGAAACAAGCAAGAACTGTTGAAAAATATCAATTCAACCAATAATTTTTTCTTCTACAATTTTATTTTGTGTGGAATAAAGATTTTTAACATTGCCCGGAATTGGCCAAAAATAGAACAAATGCGGATTTATGAAAAAATGCCGGAAATTCAAAAATTGAGTTGGTCACCCTGGGCTTGCCCCTTTTTTAAAGGGGCAACTTTTTTCTTGCCGTAAAAATACTTTTTTTGCCGCAAGAATTTTTGTCGCTAAATTTTTTTGCCGCTAAATTACTTTTTTCTGCCGCAACGCATATTTTCTTTTGCCGTGAAAATTCGTTTTATAGCAAGAAAAAATTTGCGACAAAAAAGTATTTTTGCGGCAGAAAAGTGTTTTACGGCAAGAAAAAGGTTTGCCCTTTTTAAAAGCTTTGTATAAAAAAGAAAAATTTGTTTTCTTTCGAATAACTAAATTCTTGGCTATGCTCTTGTTGTGAAGTGAACAACTATGAATCATGGGCCCTCGTTTTTTCTTCACATCTCTGGTTGCACATTTGATTTACACTGCTTCTCTTATCCCGTACATTTCCCTCTCTCCACATTATTATTTCTTTTCTGGAAGGGTGTTTATCTGTGGCTTGAACTGTCTCCTATTGATTTTGTTATCTGATACAAAAAGTGAAAGCCGCTTATTGCTTTTTATTACTCATTTATCTCTTTGCCACTCTAAAAACCATATGCCATTGCAGAAAAAGACAAAAACGGAAGTTCATGTAGTGTTCTGAACTATAATAAGCTGCTATCTACAATAAAATCCAAGAAGCTTATGGGCCAGTAAGATCCGAGCCACCAACTAAATATTACCTCCAACTTAAGATGCTTCTCCACTGAGCCATTTATTATTAGTCCGCAAAAAAAGCATTTTATTGCATTTATCTGAGAGAGTAACCAATTAAACATGGAAACACCAGAAGGGGCACCTTACCGCCCTATTCCTAAACCACGCAAATCTCTAGCCAACAAAATCAATGGAAATCATTGTCCATCCAATGGAACCGTTGGCCATGCCCCTCCCTTGCCTCCACGACTACCCTTTGTGCCTGCCTTCAATACCCTGCCTGCCATTCCATCACCAGTAGTGAATGGTGAATCAACCCACTGTGCAGCATTGCCAAATGGTCGAGCCATATCAGAGTGTTCATCTTCATCCAAGCACTATCAACCAGAATACAGTGCAATAGATGATGCTTTGAATAGAGAAGAAGACAAGTTGAATCCAGTTGAAATGAATTCCTACTCGTATATTGGATCAGTCTTTGAGAGGCTTGCCGTTTTGGACAGGAGATCTACAACTAATTCCTGCACTGAGTCCATAGTCAATGGGGAAAATGGTATAAAATTTTTAGTGGTTTATTTTTAGTTTATTTTTTATTCTTAAAGAAGCACAAATATATATCTTCAATCATTTAAAACATTTTTTCTAATTCCACGATCTGCCAAATTTTCGGACTCCTAAAAATTTGGTCTTTTTAGTACGACTTTGATCTGATCAGATTAGATTGAAATTTGATTAAGCAGCAAATTAAAAAAAAACTACAAAGGATTTTACCCGTCAAAAGGTTCATAAATCCAGTCAAATACCGTAAATATTCTAATAAACGGACCCCCTACAGTTAACCATTTTCAAATTTGTTTTGCTTTTTTAACCCTAACATTGTTTATTTTTTAAAACGTACGAACACTCATTTTGTAGAGTTTGGAAAGATCTACAAAATGAGTGGTCGTACGTTTTAAAAAATAAATTAATATTTCGAAACCAAAGATTGCAAGGATTCCAGATCTGCAATAGATTTTGAAAGAATCTATAATTTTGCCAATTAAAATTTTTTTAAATAAAGTTGGAAGCGATATAGTTCGACTGAGGGGACCCGCAATGAGTGGCACAATATTGGGATGCACAATAGTGGGGATTGGGATCAGGCAAAGAATAAAAGTGTTAGATGGTTTCTGAAAAATTTAAAATTTGTCAGTTTATTTAATGCACATGTGGGCCCAATGCACAAGTGCATAAACAAACCCTTCACCCTATTTCTTTGTTGTAATTTTTAAACATAAGACCAAACACATGCTGACAATCGACTTTGAAACCTTTTCTGGAAACTTTAAAGGCTAATAAATCTCTATATAGTATTTGGGTCGGGTGGGTGGTTCACACTTTTTATGAATTATCAAAAAATATGGTCATAAAAGGCTTGAAAATTTCTGTTGCAGGATTTTTTAGATTTGCCTTGATGTCAGCTTTCGTTTAAAAAAAAGAGCGGCGAGAAAATGGCATTTTTATGAGAAGCGTTAACAAAAGTATGCAGGCCATTGTCGAGTTTTCCAAAAAATTGACTCTGGGCTGAGATATAGGTCCTCAAAGTTGAGGGCAGGCCTTGCTTATTAGAGGGCCTTTTAGGAAATACGGTAAGTGCCAAAATGCTTAAATTTAAATTTTTTGTCGTTTCAAACAAGGAAAAGGAAAGCGCCAGCCGCATTCGCGGCTTCAAAATCCTTGTTAATATGTAGTGGGTCGACTACATCATGAATTGGCTGTACAGTCGTCTCTCGATATAACGTCACCCCCTCAACTTCGTTCCTACCTCGAGTCCGACACTTTTTTGCCTCAAATTTTTAAAGTTTTTTTGCCAGTTGTCTTTGGCTTGTCTATTCGAAAAATCGTAAGGATTCCGATTTTACCAATCTTTTCTGAAAAATTTATTCCAAAAAGACGCGCCTCTCGACATAACGTCGCCATATTTTCAAAAGATAAAGGAAATAGATTTTTACTAGCAAAATTATCAATTACCGGTCAGCAATACATAGAAAAAAGAAGTTACCGTATTATCTCTAATAAGCGCCCCCCCCTCTACTTTGAGGGTCTGTATCTCAGGGCAGAGCAAATATTTTGCAAAGCTGTTTTTTGCATTTTCTTAACTCCCACGTGCTCTACCCATTCCATTTTTCAGCTTTTGGTTGTGCCCCAAAAATCTCGAGATCGACCAAAATTTTTCCCATTTTCGGAGGGTTGAAAAATAAGCGCCCCGGGGCGCTTATTAGAGATAATACGGTAGTGCAAAAGTGGGCAAAAAGTCGGACACAACAGTGGGTCGAATTGTGGGGACGATCAATAAAATTAGGTTAAAATTTCAGAAAATTAAAAAAAATATTTCACCCACGCAGAATTTATTTTATAAACTAAAGCAACTTAGAAGTGAACAAACGTTTTAGTTTGCTTCTCCGGCTGGGTCAAACTACTCACTGCCCACCATTCAAAAAAAGAAGACAGAAGGAGGTGTTGGTGAGTTTCTTTAAAGTCTATTGTTACTTTTCATTTGAAATTCGGCTTTGGATATTCAAAAAATGGTTTGCAAACCGCTGTATAAAATTTTAATACAAGGTGTCCCCAAAAAAAAATCCTACACTTCAACGGCACCGCACGACGGTTTTTAATTGCCAATTTTTTTGTGCACCATATTTGTACCATCATTTTGTAGTCCTGCTCATGCTATAGCAAATGGTATATTAACATTTTAAAACTGATAAAAATTTGAATTTTTTTGACAAAACAAAAAAAAATGTGCGATTTGAAATCCGGGAATTTTCAATTTCTGTTACCGTAAATCCTCTAATATAAGACCCCCCCTTTGATTCAAAATCGTGTTCTTGGCATTGTATTTTTGACCCACTTTTGAAGAATGCTCTTATGCAAGTTACCACCTATTTTGTAGCTCATTTCACTGGCTACAAAATGGGTGGTAATTATAAAACATTCTTCAAAAAGTGAGTCAAACCAATGCCAATTACAATCAAGAAGTCTTATATTAGAGGAATTACAACTAAGTATTTAATGGTCAAAAAATTCTTTATGTAGCAATTGAAAGAGGAAAGCAAGAGCTACAAAATTATATATTCGGAATATTTTCGCAAAGGGTCATTAAAAAGCAGCCTAAAAATCCAAAAATATCCTTAACAGCTTTCATCCCTCTTTAACACATTTTAGGTTATTTCAGAAGTTGACAGTCGTTTTAGGAGTTGGATTTTTTTCATTCTGATTTTTTCTTCAAAAAGCAATGTCTCAACACTCAGATTTAATTTTTTTTATGTAATATGGGTTCATTAGCTCTTGAGCTGCGCTACACTATAGAATTTACAGCTTTTAAAAACTAATGAATTTTTTGACCATTAAATACTTTAACAAAAATTGAAAATTCCCGGATTTCAAATCGCACATTTTTTTGTTTTGTCAATAAAATTCAATTTTTTTTATCAATTTTGAAATTTAAAAATACCATTTGCTATAGCATGAGCAGGACTACAAAATGACATATGGTGCACGAAATAATTGGCAATTAAAAACCGTCGTGCGGTGCCGTTGAAGTGTAGGATTTTTTTGGGACACCCTGTACTATTTTTGACTTCGAGTTTAACACGAGAACGGTTGGTTGTGACTTCTGTCGATTCTGACTAAGAATTTCACGCTGAACACGATGGTGCAATTATTATTTTTTTAAATTTTAGTTAAAAGTGAGGAAATCCACGCAATTTAAATTGGCAAATACGTAACCTTCCAGATCATTGAATTTTTAACTTCTTTCAGGTGGTTCTCTCGTATAGTCGTGTTCCAACAAAGCAAATAACATCTCAAAATGGTGAGCCGGATCAGAGCTATTTATTGCGCCTAAACTTGCAGCGATGTGATTACAGTTTCACAGAGAATTTATGATTTCTTTTCAGATATACAGTAACTGTCAAATTTTGAATTCCGCTTGAGACAAAAAACATTTAAATTTTAAAATCAAATCTTTTTTGTCTCGAGCAGAATTCAAAATTTGACAGTGGCTTTTTAACTTCAAAAGCAGTTTATATGCAAATCGACCATGCTGAACACGAATCCGGTATCAGGATTAAGAGTTTTCTTTACGGGAACGAGATTATAGAAAAATTGCGTTACACCTTGTGTACTAATTTTGCATAATTTCTAGCAATTTTATGATAAACTTTTGTTGTATTCAGTGCCAAAAACCGCGAGATTTTGTTCTTTCTTTACTTTTTAGCTAGAAGTGATTTGCGGGCAGAGTAATGGCCATTTTGGTGTCAAAAGAAGGATATCCAAAAACTATATTTGAAAAAGAATCATAAATTCTCTGTGAAACTGTGATCGCAAGTTTAGGCGCAATAAAAAGCTCTGATCCTTCTCACTATTTTGAGATGTTATTTGCTTTGTTGGAATACGAATATACGAGAACCACCTGAAAGAAGTTAAAAATTCAATAATCTGGAAGGTTACGTTTTTGCCAATTTAAATTGCGTGGATTTCCTCACTTTTAACTAAAATAAAAAAAATAATAATAATTGCACCATCGTGTTCAGCGTGAAATTCTTAGTCAGAATCGACAGAAGTCACAACCAACCGTTCTCGTATTATTAGGAAAGCCCTTGCATTTTATTACTTTGATCACTGAAAAAAATAACAAATTTGGAGGTTTAGGGCAGTGATTCGAGCAAACCAGCTGTCTTTCATGGAAAACGATGAAGTAAGCTTGAAGTTTGAGTAAAATTAAATGTGGTCAATTTTTCACGTCATGACCACCTCTTTCAAGTTTGACCCCTTTTAAGCGTGATGGATTTTGTTATTTATTTTAATATAATCGGTACCAACTTTCTCACTGGTCCCCTCTTTGTTGGCTTAGGCGCAGGTTTGGACGGACCTAGGCATTTTTTCTTACTATTTGGCAGCATGGGAAACCTGTTTTAGTTTCTCGTAACGTGTAATGGCCCACAAGCCAATATAAATCACAAAGAAGGTGGCCAAGCTGAAAATTCGGTACCAATCATATAGGGTGTATCAAATGTTTCTAACATTTTTAACTGCCATAACTTTGTTGCTAGCTTGTTTTGATTTGTTTTCAAAATTGCTTTTTCGACAGTATCCCAAGTGCACCCCCCCCTCGAAATTTTTTTTGTACTTTTAAATAAAAGTACCCATTTTTAGCTAAAAAATGTTATTCTGAGGCACTCCAGTAGGCGAAAATTCCTCAGCAATCCGAATTTTAAAGCAGAATTTGAAAAAAATACTTAGTCGCTAAGACATGACGTAAAGTTGGAGTGTCAATATTTTAAAAAATGGCCATTTAACTTTACTCCAACTTAAGGTAATATCTCAAGTATTTTTTCCAAATTCTACTTTATTATTCCGGAATTTTCGCCTACTGGAGTGCCTCAGAATAAAAATTTTCAGCTAAAAATGGGTACTTTTATTTAAAAGTACAAACAAATTTCGAAATGCACTGGGCTTTCACGTGCTTTTTCGTGTGATATGCCAAAAAAATTGCTGGGGGTGAGTCAATCTGTAAAAAATTTATTTTAAAAAAGTGAGCTAGGTGAGCTAGTTATGGCTGTTTTTAAGGTGTCATAAAAATGTAACACAACCTGTACTTATGGTTGTTTTTCGACAACTGCCAAAAAAGTGGCCGGACTCTAGAATTTGAGAAGGAACCACTCTACCACATTTGACTAAAGCATTCAAAATATATTGCGCTTTGTTTAAGACAGAAACACCATTTATTGGCCCTTTTGACTTGTACAAATGTGTTTTTACCGGAAGAAACACAGCCAACCCCACAGATATTGTGCTCTTGCTAAGAGGCTCTCAACTATTAAAAATTATACCTGAAGAAAATGTGGATTTCTGGCTAGTTTTTTTGGCTAAGGTAGCTAATTTTTCCTTTCTACAATTCATCTAGGTTTCGTCATTTTACAGTGCCATTGTCCTCAGAGTGAAACACTCCAAGGCAGTTTAAAAAATGTGGATATTGGAGGCAAGCTGTGGGTGAGACAAGGTGTCAGGTAAATTGCTTGGGCTATCTTTTCAGACAGTTAAGGTATGATTTTTAGTGGCACATGGACAGAAGGCTGGGCCAGTGTCAGCAATAGGGTGGGTTTTGGGCACTTATGTACCTGGGGGCCTTTTTAATTAAATGTGAATAGTGTTTAAATGTCGTCTAAGTAATTTTTATACGCTAAAACGATAAAAACATATTTTTCTAACATTTTTCTTAAGTAAATTGTTGTGTCAAGTTATTTTCGTTATTCGAATGAAAAATTGTTGTTTAAAAACCATTTTAGGCTTATGCAGACAGCACTGATTACGCTTGAAAAGAACTTTTTTGCTTAAGAAAGATGGGATTTGAACATAGTTTTGTTAACTTGAGCCTACCGCATAAATAAACTCTGGTATGCATACATTTTCATGCATCCAGAGTCCCTTTCGAGTGATTTGTGTCTAAGGTATGTGGGTGTGTGCGTCTCAACCCCAAGCAACCAGGGGGCTTGGTTGGTTAGAGATGCGCGCACTCACTTACCTTAGACATAATTCCGAGCAAAACTCTTGATCATAAAATGCATGAAGGAGCTTTTTTGCCTAGCTCTAGTGATCAAAATGTGGTAGGACATCACACTATAAAACATTTTAACTTAGGGACCAAGGCAACTGGTGGTCCTGTGGCAACAAAAAAATTTCAAAAACCTAATTTTTAATAGGGAAAAATGTTAGAAAAAACCTTTTTATCGTTTTTAGCGTATAAAAATTACTTAGGAAGACATTTAGCACTATTCACATTAACTAAAAAGGGCAAACACCCCAGGTACATAAGTACCGGGTTTTGGTGCAGTCAAACCTCGATATAGTGATCACCCAAGGGACCCTCACACGTAATCACTACACCCACCCCGGTGATCACTATATAGAGGTCCATCTCCCCTTTATTTCCTTATAAACCAACTACCGTATTTCCTCTAATAGGAGCACCGGTGCGCTTATTTTTCAAACCCACCTCTAGGGAGTGCGCTTATTAGAGTCATTTTGAAATTTTTGCGTGAAATCAAAATGAAAAAGGGAATCAGTAGAGCTCGCGAAATTAAAAACGGAAAAAACCTGTTCGAAAACAAAATTCTTCTCCGAAATACAGACCCTCAAAGTTGAGGGGTGCGCTTATTAGAGCGGGTGCTCTATTAGAGGAAATACGGTAAGTCAAAACCAGGTGAACACTGCATTGCATAAAAATTGTTGAAAATTTTTGGCCAAGCTGATTTTTTCGAAAAATTTCGTTAAAGGATCATGTTATCGCGTTCAACATTGGGCTCAGCTAATTCAAAAAAATTTCCTAATCATTGGATTTCTGTACGAATTTTTTGATTGGGTTTCTAAAAAAAACGATACCTAAAATTAAATTCCAGGCATTATTTTGTTAGAAACCAAGTTAAAAAATCCCGTAGTGCGCAGAACAGATAAAATGTCAATCGATTTTACATGACAGATAAAATTTATTTACTACTAAAATTTTGTCTATCACATAAAATTTGGGATCTCCCGAAATTCAATTTTGGAGACCCATCAAACATTTTCATTCCAATTGTTCTAAAATATTTATCATAATGAAACCCATTCTTTAATTTTCGATGAATATATATAATAATAAAATTTTATCTGACGGACAAAATTTTATATAGCAGATAAATTTTATCTGTCAGATTAAATCTATTGGCATTTTATCTGATAGATAAATTTATCTGTTCTGCGCACTACGAGAAATCCGTACAGAAGTTCAATGATGAGGAAAATTTTTTGAATTGGCGGGGGACAATTTCAAACGCGTGTTTGTTCTCTGTTGTTTTTTCGCTAAGCTGTGGCGTACACTAGCGCTCACAAATTCTATAAAATATTACTTTTAGAACGGAAAAGTTAGACATATACGTTTTTTGATAATATGTAGCGAGAACAACCTCCTCTTTTATAGGCAAACGATAGATTGGGTAAAATGGGGGATAAACATTTGTAGTGAATGGATGTTGTCTAATTCAGGTGCTCTACTACTGGATACAGGGCTTTGACGCCATTTTTGAAGCTGATATTAGAAAAATTATTCTGATCAAACGAGACATACCAATTGCTGACTACTGCAATCGGATTGAGAACTCTGTGACTGGCCCAATTTTGATTGCTAGGAAAGGAAGGTAAATAAGCCAAGGATGTGAAGCTTGTTTTCATAATTTCACATTTTAAGTTCCCTGTACCTTCAAGCCGAGAGTGATCAAGCCACCGATCTGTGGTTTCTGTGTTTGGATGCTGAGCTCAGGAAGTCAGGCACAACACTAGAGGAAAACCGTTTAACTGGTCAGTTACACCGTTTTAATAAAGTTGAAAAAGGGTCGCTGACCATCCAGTGCCGTTATAGGGTCCAATCTTAATCCAAAATTTACCATGGCATAGCTTACAGAAGGTGCATAGACGTTTCACCCATTTTCGGACAAATGTCCAAAAGTGGGTGAAACGTCTTTTTACCTTACAGAAACCAAGCCTAAAATTTCTGACTTCGGAAAAAAGAAAAATTTCAGGATTATGTCATAATATATTGTGGCGAAATTTTTTTTAAACGCTATTATAATGACTACAACCCCTGGCAGGGTTGTAAACCTTGAAATTTATCAAGGGTCAGAGTGCTGATGGTGGAGTTGGTGGTGCTGGTGGTGCTAAAAAGGCTAAAAAAAATCCTGACGGGGCGGGCATGTCTAGCCCCACCCTGGGTACGCCTATGATTAGAACCGAGAACCCCACGTCTAAGGTCTTTAATCAGGGCTGCGATCTCAAAATTAAAAAAAGTAAATTCTTCGTAATAGTACATTTTGACTACTTCTGACGGAAAAGGTTCATTTGATCCAGTGCTTTTTGCCATTTTGAAGAGGGAAAAAAGATTTTGACGTAAAAGTTAAAAAATAAAATTTGCGGTCCCAAAAATGTACAAATCTTATAAAAAAGTAAAGATCATAGCCTGTCCTAAAGTAATACAATGACCACCCCTCTCCCTTCAAACCCTAAGCCCATTTTCCTAACTGGTCAAAACATTGATCCAAAATATGTCTTGAAGACTAATTGTCAGCCTCAATTCAACAGAAGTAAATACTAGTTATCCACAAATAACAATATCATTCTAGACGATGACGTTCCAGGTAGTGCTTTACTAATTTTATTTTTTCACGCCTAACTAAAGCCCTACCTCTAGTAATAGTGGACAAATGCTTAAAGTTGGTCTCCACTTTCGGTCTTAACCAACCTGGTATCTATCGCAAAAATGGATCCGCAGCTGGTTTGCCTACATTTTCACCTACAGAATTTATTTTGAAATAATTTAAGAAGCCAGAGATTTACTGAGGGACTTCAGATTAGGTTGGTTTCTATCTAAAAACTATGACTACAAATTTGTGTAATCTTAGATCCTTACAATGTGCAGCTCAGATCGGTAACTGACGAGAGCATAAACGCAGTGGCGGACAACCTCAGATCCTTCTTTCGCCAGCTGGAGAGCCCTTTGATACCAGTAGAAATACATGAGGATCTATATGGAATTTGTGAGTTGGTTTGGATTTGAATGCAGAGGAGCTTGCATATTGTAAAAGGTCACCAATAAAAATCAAGACATCCGCACAAGCTTTTAAAACCACCGAAAAGGTGCTTAGTGTTCTAAAGTTTTCCATCATAGTACCGTTAATGAAGCGGTTATTTTTATTTTTTCAACTAAATTTATAAGAGGGACCTGTTCTGGTTTGGGGGACACCCATTTTTAAAGGACCCTGTCTCTTCCTTATCATGGCAATTTCAAATGTTTGAATGCGCGCGGGACCACATAGATTTTGTCAATAATGTTTTCGAATTAATCTTTTTGTTTTCATTATTGAATTTTAAACGCTATATTGTGATTGATATAAGTCTCATTATGACAGTGACAAATGTGGAGCAGTGAAAGTCGTATTACTTGTCCGATCTGGCATTGTCAAGCAACGTTGGGCTCGACTAGTCAGTGGTTCCAAGTTTTGAACTAATTTACAAATTTATTTTCTAAACAATAAAAGCAATCAAAAAACAATTTGAGAATATTATTGACAAAATGCGTGTGGTCCCGCGCGCATTCAAACCTTTGAAATTCCCATGATAAGGAAGAGACATACTTTAAGGCAATTTTCACAAAATGATCAGCTGGGAAGACACGTTCGAAGAGTGGCTTAAAAATATGGGTCTTGTCTTTTGCACTAGAGATTGTGTTTGTGGGTATGAAAGGAAGGTTTGTGAACGAAGATAACTTTTGCAAAAAGCTCCTTTTTTTCGCTTCAGCTATACTCTCATAAACCCAATTCAAAACGATGGGAGTGCAATAAACGTCAATGTGAAGAGGGTGGGACAATATGTAGGAACTTTCTTTGAGAATGCTAGCTTGAACTTGGGTGAAATTTTCTTGTTTTCCTACTTCTGGTGCTACGGGATGGATTCTGTTTTTTTTTTACTAAAATTGCCTTAAAAAATGGATGTCCCCCAAACCAGAACAGGTCCATTATAAAAGGCTGTAACTGAAGTGCGCCATCAAAAGTCTGAATTTAACCAGTACCGTATTTGTTATAATAGCTCACCCCTCTCCATTAACTCACCCCTTTCTAATAACTCACCCCCTGAGAGCCGATCGAAAAATAACTCACCCCTCTCTAATAGCTCCCCCAAAGTGAAGATGAGCAAGTCAAAACGCCGAGGAAGCTCAAATCTTATTCTACGGAATTCAAGTTAAAGGTGGTTAAGCACGCTAAGGATATCTCGATACATGAAGCAAGGATGAAGAAAACGGGTACATCAGCGATGAATCTCTACAGTTTGAATCTGATGATTATGATATATAATTCCTTCTTTATTTTTTTTTAAATGTAGAATTGTACCCCCTTCAATAAATCTGATGATTTTTGGTAGGAATGTGAAGGTATAGATATGTGAAGCAAATGACAATTTTTGCTTGGGTACTTTCATCTTTCGCAAAAAAAATCCGGCGCCTTTGGCGCCGACCCTGAAAAATAACCCACCCCTCTCCATTAACTCACCCCTCTCTAATAACTCACCCCCTGGAGAGAGGTTGAAAAATAACTCACCCGGGTGAGCTGTTAGAACATTTATGGTAAATTATTTAATTTCACCAGTAAATTTCTATTTAGCCGTTTTTTCTTTCATCTTTGTTGTAATTTTTTGAATTCTGTTTGCACTAGCGTGTAGCCCTGGATGTCGGCTTTCTAATAATCTCTCAAACTTTGCTGAAAGAATTGAGCAAGAGGAAGATTAAAAGGTCCTAAAAATAAAATTATTTTGAAAATTTTATTTTTAAAACCTCTAGATCTCTGCATTTCTCAATTTATTCATTAGAAAGCCAAAATCTAGGGCTATATGATAAAACAAAACAAATCAGAAAAATTACAACAAAATCAAAAGAAAAGTGTCAAAATAAAATTTACTGGTGAAATTCAGACTTTTGAGGGCGCATTTCAATTTGATCCATTTATAAAATTAAGATAAGTGACAAAACGGGGAGGAGTATTGGGTTGGTGCATAATTAACGTCGGTTTTTTTTTATTTGCACACTATTCAACAACAACCCAAATACAAGTCCGCCTATAACATTTCTGAATATTATTCTGGAGCATATTCACCCTCTACATCAATAACAGCTTCCCATTTGCCCGGTAGCCGATCAATTCCGCGAGCGAAGAAGTGAGCATTTTTTGACGTAATCCACGCTTTAATATCGGCCACAATTTCTGATTACTCACTTCTTCGCTGGCAGAATTGATCGGCTACCGAGCAAATGGCAAGCTGTTATTGATGTAGAGGGTAATCTCCAATAATATTCAGAAATGTTATAGGCGGACTTGTATTTGGGTTGCTGTTGAATAGTGTGCAAATAAAAAAACCGACGTTAATTATGCACCAACCCAATAGAATGTGCCATTTCAGTTTGTGCCCCTTCAGTTTGTGCCAATTTCAAATTGTGCCCATGCATTTTGTGCCCCAGTTTTGACTAATTTTGGCTATCGAATATTGAAATTTTTGAATGCATCTTTAACTCATTTAGCACATTTTTACTGTTTCTTTTTCTTAATTTTAGACGATTTTGACTTAGAAGCATTTTGATGGCCAAAATTAGTCAAAATTGTGGCACAAAATGCGTAGGCACAAGTTAAAATTGGCACAAACTGAAATGGCATATTCTACTCCTTCCCGACAAAACCGAGACTTTTGGTGACGACATTTTACGGTGACAAGAAAAAGTTTTTGGTGGCGAAAACGTCCTTGGGTGACAAAAACCAAAAAATTTCTGGTTTTGAATAAAAATTGCTTTTCTCGGTGTCCTCTCGGCTCGCACCCAGGGTTTACTCTTGACGTGCTCAAAATAACTTAACTACGTGGCCATTTCTAACCAGAAACTTCGTCAATCTACTCCAAAGATAAGCGCACCGTTGACTCCAGTTAGGTTTTAAGCTTTATGATGCAAATGTGTTTTAGCCACTGAGAGTCGCGAGGACATCAAAATCCAAGGCTACCGCAACGTCATCTTCAGCCTGCCCAAAGTCTACTTTAGGTGCATTGATTTGCAAATCCAGCCCTGTTTTTTAAATGAAATTTGTATTTTAGCACCTTGAAGAAGCTCTTAGCTCACCTGCAACAGATCACAGCACATTCGGACAAGAATTTAGCTTCTGCAGACAACATTTGTAAAGTGTTTGGACCTACTATATTCAGTGTGGATAAGGTTGGTTTTGGCAATTTTTCTGACACTGTCAAAGAGGGTTCACATTTATCCTGATTTATCAAGAATTTTCTGATTTTTTTGATCTCATATCTGCGTTTTCAAATACAAATCCACCCTAGGTACCGACCAAAGGATGCCTTATATTGGAGCTCGACTGTAGTTCAATTCCACCTAGAGTATGACCATTCTATGTTGTGCAATTATGACAGATGATTCCAGGGTTGGCCAATTTGTGAATTCGCTGGTGAATTTGCCAAAATGTAACGATTATTCGAATGCTTTCGACGGCGAAACGGCCAACCCTAGGTGATTCTACTCAGTAAACACAAAACACGTTAAACTTTTTTGAAAGACTAGCAGAATAGAACTCTTTTAATTTTATGGTCCAGAAATTTTAAACCGGGATTAGCAAAGAAACTTTGAACACCAGAGTGAAAAAGCGTGCCTAGTGGGTAGCAGGGCTGTTCAAATTTGATTTAGCTCTTCCTCTTCCTCGTCCCTCTTCCATCCAAAATTTTCGTCTCTTCCTCTTCCTCGTCCCTCTTCCATCCAAAATTTTCGTCTCTTCCCCTTCCTCGTCCCTCTTCCATCAAAATTTTCGTCTCTTCCTCTTCCTCGTCCTCTTCCATCCAAAATTTTCGTCTCTTCCCTTCCTCGTCCCTCTTCCATCCAAAATTTTCGTCTCTTCCTCTTCCTCGTCCCTCTTCCATCAAAATTTTCGTCTCTTCCTCTTCCTCGTCCCTCTTCCATCAAAATTTTCGTCTCTTCCTCTTCCTCGTCCCTCTTCCATCAAAATTTTCGTCTCTTCCCTTCCTCGTCCCTCTTCCATCCAAAATTTTCGTCTCTTCCCCTTCCTCGTCCCTCTTCCATCCAAAATTTTCGTCTCTTCCCCTTCCTCGTCCTCTTCCATCCAAAATTTTCGTCTCTTCCCCTTCCTCGTCCCTCTTCCATCCAAAATTTTCGTCTCTTCCCCTTCCTCGTCCCTCTTCCATCCAAAATTTTCGTCTCTTCCTCTTCCTCATCCCTCTTCCACCTAAATTTTCGTCTCTTCCATCTTCCTCGTCCTTCTTCCGGTCGGAAGAAGAAGAAATTTCTTCCAGGAAGAGGAAGAAATTTCTTCCTCTTCCTGGAAGAATCCTATAAGACAAGAGAGTATTAACGATGAGACTGTTGTAACGTAAAAAGTGGGAAGCCAACCCACTAGGCTACACGTGTAGAACTTATAGAAATAGTCGTAATTTAACCTATATCTAACAGAGACAATGATTATTTATTCTTTCTATATCCACACACCGTCTGCATATTCGGGTCCTTATATGAGCACTTGCCATCAACAATGAAACGACTGAGTCCCCCTGAAAAGGTGGTGATGTGAAATTGGAAAAGTAGGTTGAGAAGAAAGCCTACTTGGTCCATCCTTTCGAGGCTGCTTTCGGGAAACGCTGTTGTTGTTAGAATTCCTCATTTGCTGCAGATTTTCCATATTGCTTGAAGAAGGTAGACTAGACGATTGTGTGAAAGGAGTAGACGAATGATATTCGGGGAAGAATGTTGAAATGCCTTCTATGTCTTCGCCCATTAATTGCGGGATTTTGGGATTCAGAATTTCACAACCGGACGAAGAAGCAGAAAAGCAGAAAAACTTTGCATAATGCAGAAAAAATTTGCTCTTCCTCTTCCACCTAAAATATTCGTCTCTTCCTCTTCCTCATGCTTCTTCCGGTCGGAAGAAGAAATTTCTTCCCCTCCGGAAGAATCTTCCGGAAGAGTGAACAGCCCTGGTGGGTAGCAGATTTAAAAGTTACCTCAATATAGAAAACCTTTGCTTCAAATAACCAAAGGCTCACATTCCTCATATATTTCAGGTAGATGAGCAAGTGTCCATTGAAAGCTATGCCAAAACTTCACTCCAAATATTTGTTATGAAAGAGCTGCTGACTAACTTTGACGAAATTTTCCAGATTTCCCCTGAGGAAATTAGAGCCAAATGCAAGCTGGACGAAATACAAGACCAGAAGCAAAATCCTAAGGTAGTTTTTTGGAATTAATATTAAGGTATCTGAAAAAAAAAGTCTGACCGTTCAGACTCCGAGGGCCGAAGGATTTCTGACACCCATCCACTTTATGCAGCGAGACAACAAATGTTTTAATGTGGGTTACCCGTTTACTGATTTTTGTAATTGGTGTAAAATTCTCATTTTTTCAGGTCCAAAGTGAACTGACAGCCTCACAAGTGGTTGCTTACAAAAAAGAGAAATTGGCATATGAATCTTTAAGTGATTGTCTTGCTTTGTTTGAAGTTGTGAAGAATGGTCAGCTTCAAAGGAGGATTTGTGTAAGTATCGCAGGAATTATACTCACTTTGCCGCTAAGTCAGCTATCTGTTTAACCGAATATTGCAATTAAAAGACTTTATTAAGTTAAAGTGCTTATGGGGTTATATTTACTAGGAAATATTTTGCATCGAAAGTAGTTCACAAAAGCGGGTAATGTAGGGAAGTCAGCTTAGGATATGGTATGTTTGAAAAAAGTCACCTGCCTCAGAATTCGCCGGCGGGCCGCCGGGGAAAATTGGCGATTTTGGAGCGCCGGCGGCGGCGAAATTTTGCAAAACCCCGGCGGAGGCGGCGGCGCTCATTTTTGCAAAACCCCGGCGGAGGCGGCGGCTCTTTTTTTTTTCGAGGAACGCGCAAGTATGTTCACTAACTATTCTGGATGTGCTTGAAGCTTGTAAAAAGGCTTTAAAAATTTTGGGTCGAGATTTGGGACTTTCAAAATCGAAAAATGGAAAAATGAAAAACGGGGATCGATAGAACTTGTGTTAGTCGAACATCAATGAAAATTTTTCACTGTGCCAGGGCCTTAGATGTATACTGTCAAAATTTGGGGTACGGCCAGTTTGCGACGCAGCCGATTCGCGACGCTTCCTTATATGGCCAGTTTGCGCTCTTATGACTCCTACCATTTATAAACCATCTTTGGAATGTCGTATCAGTGCAGGAGAGTGTCTTTCCAAGCCAAAAAATCAAAATAAATCTTGCACCAAAAAAGCATCCAGATACACCAAGTGGTCACATAGAAGTGGTCACCATGTCAGGAAGTCATATGAGCGGAATTACAAAAACTCGGAAAATACCCTGGAAAACAGCATTTCACTACTGTCAAACCATCCTTAGAATGCTCGAATTAGTACAGAAAACAAGTTTTGGAAATTGAAAAACAAGAGAAAAATTTTCGAACCAAGTACGACCACCTGGTTTTATTGGTGCATGGAGCATCCAGCAGATTTCCGGTTGGTTTATAGATGAGCGTTTGAATTAACAAGGATAATTTTAAAGACAAAAATATATAAAAAAATTGAAAAAAACCGTCGCGAACGCCTATCCCCGTCAAATTTGGGGGTGGTGGTAGAGGCTGGTGACTAGAGATGATGACGGGACGGGACAATTTCGTCCCGTTAATTTTAGAGAATCGTCCCGTCCCGGAATCCCGCCCGGAAATTTTTTAGCACCTGTCCCGTCCCGCGTCCGTCCCGAAATTTTAAATTTGAATTCTGACCCGTCCCGAAAAGGTCAAGCCATCATCTCTACTGGTGACCAATGAGAGGAAAATCCTTTATGATTCAAAATCGAAGCTAACTAACCAGTCCCCCGTAAAAATAATTAGACTTAGCAGCCCTGCTCTAGCCTGTCTAAAGCTGATTTTACTAGCCCATTTCCTCCCCTTGACATATGATTTTTTCACAATTCATTCTTACATTTTCAGGAAGACGAAACCTTGACTTCCATAGTTCTTGGAAGGTGGCTAGAATGGGACATGCATTCCGACTGTTTTCTCTTGCTCAAAAAGGATGAATACCCGTTCCAGCCTCAGGTTTTACTCCTGAGACCGTCGAAAATACAATTAATAATGGTTTCAGAACATCCGACCATTTGCCGATGATGTGAAAATAGCTGAGCCTGGCTCCAAGTCTTTTAGAACAGTCCACTTGAAGGTTGAATCGGGCACCAAAGTGGTCATGTATTCCAAGGTGGGCTTAAATGGTCCATAGTAAACATCCGACGTCTGGTGTTTTTCAGAGTATGAAACCTCAGAGCGAGTGGACTGTAGACGACATGTTGTGGTTTGTGGGATATGAGTCGGAAAGGAAGCCTCCCTATCAACACGCCCTAACCTTTTTTCTGACCGGAAAACAAAAGTCCAAGTACAAATCAAAGATGCCAGGACATTGTGTGGCTTTTAAGGTGCAGTTTTGAACGGTGGAAAGGGTCTAGAATTGCATGCGCAAAAAATGACAGCGCAGTGAAAATTCCTGCGGTTTGAGTCAGGTGTGGAACACAATGAAATTCAGCCAAGAATTTGACCAAATAAGACGAAATCGAAGATATTCAAAAATTCTGGCTTGGGTTGGCTACAGATACCACATCTAGCGGACGACTATTGATTCTTGACCATTTATGAATTTTTGTTAAAAAATGTTTTTAAATAAAAATCGACAATTTTGATGGTAATTATTTTACCAAAATATCTTACTGGATTCGAAGCTTAAGGCCTAAGTGGTCACAGGCAATACAGTTACAGCGAGAAAACAGAATGCCGAAAATGACACAAAAGTGGCCAAACACACGTAGGCCGATTTTTTGTTTAAAAAATTGTCAAAAGACAAAAGAATTGTCGGCGCTAGTATAGAATACCCCCAAATCAGAATTTGACCACAACATTTTTTGTAGGCCGAATTTCAAAATTCTATAAACTCAGTTCGACTCAGAATTGAAAGCTATTTTTTTGGTATATAATAGTAAACGTACGCCGGTGGCCGCGTACGGCTTTTGTACAGGCCCAGGAAAAATGCGATCCCACGATATTCTCATTGCAAGTCGGCGCTCTAACCATTTGAGCTATTGGGTCGCCCTGGCCTGTTTCTTATTTCTCTACTATCTGCCTCTCTTACATAATGTAAAAAAACACGATTTTCGTCTGGTCCCGCCTGTGGTTTGGGTCCTGGTCTGTGGATGGCCTCTGGATGAGCAAGGCCCAAACCACAGGGGAACAAGCAAAAAAAGTGTTTTTGATATTATATACCAAAAAATTACTTTTCGATTCGGAGTCGAACTGCGTTTACAGAATTTTGAAATTCGGCCTACAAAAAATGTTATGACCAAAACAAAAGTTGCAAAAATTTTGAATGACCACGCATTAGATGCGCAAGGAATTTGCGCATCTTTTGAGACCAAGAACAAGTGTGCTTGTAATTATTTTTGAACTCTACAAAAAATTCGTCACTTTATTAGTCACACTCGCGTCACAGTTGCTCACCTGATTGTAGATGCCGCTTAGAAGATATCTCAGCTTCTTGAAATTTTTTTTAGGCCTGATCTTAACGAAGTCGGCTTAGGAAGACATTGTGCTGTTGGGGGTGATAATCTAAAAACCTCTACTGTCAAAATTGTCGATTTTTAATCAAAAATTCCCAAAGTTAGGTCAAAAATGGTTACCCTTCCTGCCAATTATTTAAATAAAATATTTTTAGCCAACTCAGAAATCGTAATTCAAAATTTACAAAGAAATTAGGGTCACATATTCTCGGCTAATCAAACCTTTTTCCACGCGAACTTCTGTTGTAAAGTTGACCCTACCGGGTATTCACCACCCCCCCCCCAAATGAAATTTTTTTTAAAGTGTTTCCAAACACCCTATATCAACCTAAAATCACCTCAGAAGATCAAAAAAGACATTATTTTTGTGTTCTGGTCAATAAAAATTGAGTTTTGGGCATTTTGAAATTTTGACCATTGGCTGTTTTACCATGTTTTGGTCACTGGAGCTGGTAAAAAGAGCCTCTAAATGCATTTTTGATCAAGAGTCTTGCTCGGAATTATGTCTAAGGTAAGTGAGTGCGCGCATCTCTAACCGACCAAGCCCTGCGCCCCTTTGGGGCTTGGTTGCTTGGGGTTGAGATGCGCACACCCACATACCTTAGACGCAAATCACTCGAAAGTGACTCTGGATGCATGGAGGGGGTTTGGGGTTGAGACGCGCACACCCACATACCTTAGACACAAATCACTCGAAAGTGACTCTGGATGCATAAAAATGTATGCATACCAGAGTTTCTTGCTACAGTAGGCCCCAGTTAACAAAACTATGTTCAAATTCCATCTTTTTGGGGCCAAGGTACCCTCAACATCTGATTTACTAAGTTATAATAAACAGAAATCAACTAAAAATACCAAAATTCAAGATTTAAAAAAAATCGACTTTTTATAGAAAAAAGTAGGTGAACACACTTTTTTATCGTGTTTAACGTGTAGGAAATGCTTAAAAATGGTTAAAATGGTGTTTTGAAAAAAGTTCAAAAAAAATTTCATTTGGGGTAGTGTATACCCGGTAGCGCCTAAAAGTTTAACTGTTCATCTATAAAATACAGTAAAACCTCTGACAGTAGCCCCCTTGTTCAAAGTCGTGTTAGTGTCATTGAGTTTTTGACCCTTTTTTGAAGACCGCTTTCATGCAAGTTACCACCCATTTTGTAGCCAGTGAAATGATCTACTACATGCGTGGTAACTTGCCTTAGACAAGTTTTGAAAAATTGGGTCTAAAACACAATTTTGAATTAGGGGGGTTCTATTAGAGGTTTTACAGTAACTAGGGTTGGCGACTAGACGCGTCGATTTCGACAAGTCGAGAAAATTTCCACGTTCGACTTTTCGACGAAAATTTCGACGGGTCGCCAACCCAAAAAATAACTAACAGTCAGCTCTATTCAGGATGAAGTACAGCAAACACAGTGGCTCAACTCTGTGATTATATGTAAACAAGAATATTTGCCAACTCCGCTCATCCAGATCTGATAATTTTAACTCCATTTCAAAGAAAAACTTTTTTTCCTCATTATTACCGTCATTTATCTATTAGGTTGTCTCAAAAGTCTTGCGACCAATGTTTTTAAACTTTTTGCATTGAGTTTCTACATTTTAATATACATGTAATATACCATTTTATAGCCCAGTTTCATATCTACAAAATGAGTGGTCGATCATAATTTTTGCTTGCATTTATGAATTGTTTAAGCGTGAGAGAACCATTGTAAGCGCATTTTCAAAGAAGGAAATGGCGCTAGTGAAGAATAGGGTTCCAAAAATCAGCTTGGTGCCCCCCTGTTGTTTTATTTGTAAACGTTGAGTCGAAAATTTCGACGGGTCGCCAACCCAAAAAATAACTAACAGTCAGCTCTATTCAGGATGAAGTACAGCAAAACCAGACTAGATTTTTTTTTTTTAATTCTTCACTATAGCCGAAGGAAATTTAACCAGTTTCAATCTACGGTTTAGTGTACGGTCGCTTGAAAAATAGTTTTTTAATCTTACCTCATATCATTTTACGCCAAAAAACCACTCATTTTGTTGCTATGGAACTGGACTACAAAATGCTATATCGTTTATCCGACACCCCCTCAAGTCCGTTCCCACCTAGGGTCCGACACTTTTTTTAAGCCAATTTTTAAAGTTTTTGCCAGTTGTCTTTGGTTGTTTAGTCCCAAATATCACAAGGATTCTGATTTTGCCGATCGTTTTCCCAAATCCTTTTAGGTTGCCATAAAGACCAGCGGCTCTCGTTTATCCGACACCTCTTTTAAAAATCAGGTGTCGGATAAACGAAGACGCGGTCTATGGCAACGTAAAAGGATTTGGGAAAACGATCGGCAAAATCAGAATCCTGTGATATTGGGACTAAACAACCAAAGACAACAAAAAACTTTAAAAATTGGCTTAAAAAAAGTGTCGGACCCTAAGTCTTGAGAGGGTGTCGGATAAACCAGACTAGACTGTATTACATGGATATAAAAATGTAAAAACTCAATGCGAAAATTTCAAACATATCGTTCGCAAGACTTTTGATGCAAGACTTTTCAAGCCTTTTGTATTTACAGGTTTCAATCGGGTATTCTGTGCTATCATGTGCCTTTATTTCTCCCTTTTACCTTTTGTGCCCTTAGTTGTTATTACCGTATTTATTCTAATAGAACGACACCCCCTCGTTCAAAATCGTGTTCTTGGCATTATGTTTTTAACCCTTTTTTCATAACTATTCTCAGACAAGTTACCACCCAATCTGTAGCTAGTGAGGTGAGCTACCAAATGAGTAGTAACTTGCCTGAAGAAAATTGTCAAAAGTGGGTAAAAAACACAATGCCACAAACACGTTTTTTGAATTAGGGGGTGTCGTTCTATTAGAATAAATACGGTATGTTCTATTGCCAATACTACTTAATGTGTCCCTGTAAAAGTTATCATTTACAATAAATTTTTTTAAAGGACCCTGTCTCTTCCTTACCATGGCAATTTCAAATGTTTGAATGCGCGCGGGACCACATAGATTTTGTCAATAATGTTTTCGAATCAATTTTTTTGTTTTCATTTTGAATTTTAAACGCTATATTGTGATTGATATAAGTCTCATTATGATAGTGGCAAATGTGGAGCAGTGAAAATCGCATTACTTGTCCGATCTGGCATTGTCAAGCAACGTTGGGCTCGACTAGTCAGTGGTTCCAAGTTTTGAACTAATTTACAAATTTATTTTCTAAACAATAATAACAATTCGAAAATATTATTGACAAAATGCGTGTGGTCCCGCGCGCATTCAAACTTTGAAATTCCCATGATAAGGAAGAGACAGGGTCCTTTAATAATCCTCACATCCAATTTTTTTTTAAGTTGCAAGGTTTGATAATAAGAAGGTAAAGAAAATGTACTTAAATTATCATGCCCTCAAAAGCCCTCCTAGTGCTGGCAATCTTCCACCTCAACTCATAAGTTAGATCGCTGAGCTCAACATATAAGGCGTCAAAAAATTGGGTCAACTTTTGTTTTTCATGAAAAAAAAATTGAATTTTATAGTTACAGCAGGGTTCTCATCTGTACTTTATTTAAAGATTTGTGCTTTATTTGGCACCATAAATCTTTAGATTTTACGTCAAAATTTTTAATTTTGGTGCTCAAATCTTAACAAGCACTGGATAAAATGGCACTTTTTGAGGAAAATGACCAAGTTGTACCTAATTTGCCAAAATGTACTTTGCTTCAAAATTTTAATATTTTCTAATTTTTAGCGCAGAATTAAGTAGTCTATCTCATGATGCTATTTTTTTCGCGTGTAGTTTTATTTTGTTGATAAAAATCGGAAAATAATAGCTTTTTTTCTTTAAAAACTTCTGTTTTAAAAACAGGATTTTTGTTTTAATTGCCGATTTTTATCAACAAAATAAAACTATACGCGAAAAAAATAGCACCATGAGAAAGCCCACCTAATTCTGCGCTAAAAATTTAAAAATTTTTAGTGTAAGTTTCTAACGAGTTCTTCTTTAAAAATTCCCGAAAAAGGATACTAAAAAGTCATTGTGAACTTGGGGTAATATTTAATTGTGCCCTCTACTTGCTGAAAAATGCCCTTAATTTTCTGAATAATATACCCAAATTTTTTTCTCACTGTCTCTTATACGTTTTTATTTATTCCCAGTGGTAATTTTGAACGCTGAACACGATTTCAGTGTCAGTTTCATTGGTTTTACACCACTGGTGTGTGCATTTTATAAAACTCATGTTTAAACGTCTCCTAAGTAATTTTTATGTGCTAAAAACGATAAAAAGGTTGTTTTTTCACACTTTCCTACGTAAAAATTGATTTTTTGGAGAAATTTTTTTAGAAATTCAGGTGGGAGACGCCACTTTTTGAAAAACTTTTTTACTAAACTTTGACTTTTTGCCTTGGGGGACCAAGGTGATTCAACCTAAAAGGGTTACTGGATTACCCAAAAGAACAAATAAGACAGAATTTGAGCATAGTTTTGATAACTGGGACCTACCGTATAAAGAAACTCTGGTATGCATACATTTTTCATGCATCCAGAGTCACTTTCGAGTGATTTGTGTCTAAGGTATGTGGGTGTGCGCATCCCAACCCCAAGCTTTCTGAGACCCCTTCGGGGGCGCAGGGGCTTGATGGGTTGGAGAGGCGCGCACTCACTTACCTTAGACATAATTCCGAGCAAGACTCTTGATCGAAAATGCATTTAGAGGCTCTTTTGGCCCAGCTCCAGTGACCGAAATGGAATATAATACCCTAATATAAGATGTTTTACCTTGGTCCCCCAAGGAAAAAAGTCACATTTCGGTCAAAAAAACTTTTCTCCAAAAATTCAATTTTACGTAGAAAAGTGTAAAAAAACAACCTTTTTTATCGTTTTTAGCACATAAAAATTACTTAGGAGACGTTTAAACATGAGTTTTCGACGATTATAAAATGCTCATAAAATTTTTGGTGTGTTTACTTTTTTGTCTCATTGGCTAACTTTCTGCTGGCTCAGGTTTTTCAAATTTTTTTGCTTTTCTTGCCGAACAGACTTAATAAAAATTAAAAAGTGTCGGACCCAAGGCGGGAACAAAATTTTTTGAAACCTATTTTAAAACCTATTTTTGGCACATTTTAGCCTTTTCGTGATACCGTAAATACTTTATAAACAGGCCCCCCCCTACAGTTAACTATTTTCAAATTTGTTTTGCTTTTTTAACCCTAACATTGTTTATTTTTTTAAACGTACGACCACTCATTTTGTAGATCTTTCCAAACTCTACAAAATGAGTGGTCGTACGTCTTAAAAAGTAAACAATGTTAGGGTTAAAAAAGCAAAACAAATTTGAAAATAGTTAACTGTAGGGGGCCCAGAGTACAGTGGACTACAGCGCCTATCGGCGCCTCTATAGTATTTCGAAATTTCAATGATGGGCTATGACTTCATTCATAAAAATAGGTATATCCCCTATTAGAACTCATTTTTCGCCTGTTCTTTTTTAAAACGAAAGCTGACATTCTGGGGAACACGATGGTATTAGCGACAAAAGTGATTTCGCTATCTACGACCCGTTCTGGCCTTCGAAGTAAAAAAGCGTTAAACACCCACCCACACATGCCAAATACTATATAAGATATACGGTAATCTTTTTTCGTGGCAAAAATACCCTTTTTGTGGCATATTTTAGCATTTTCGTAAATGAAATTATGCCTTATTATTATGCCTTAAAATTCACGAGTCATCATATGACGGGAATTTAAAAATTTTAAATTAAGTTCAAAAAGATTCCACTCTATTTTAATACAAGGTGGCTTTTTCTCTTGGCTTTTTCTGGTTTATTCTCGAGAATATTCTCATTTCACAACTCTAGGTTTGACTTTAATTCACAAAAATTAATTTTTATAGTTCATTTACCAAATAGTTCGCAAAGACCTTTGACCCGAAAACCAATGGACTAACACAGATACTACAAACACACACAAAATCCACCGAATTTGCTTTTGTTTGCATATGCACACACACACACACATATTTTCCTTCTTTCTCTTTATCTGCTGACTGCAAAATGAAATTCCTCTTCTCTTCCTCAAGCAAAAAGCAATAGCAAAAACCTTTTTTGAGGTAAAGGAAGAAAAAGAACAAGAAAAGAAATTCAGTAGTAGCAGTGTCAGGCCGTGTCTGCTAGCTGCTGCTGCAAAAAGAAGGGGAACTGGCCGTCGGTGACAGTCGGTACTTGGGGTGGGTGCCCCCATTCCATTGCTCCTCCTCTTCTCCCTCTGATGCAGTGACAGCCAAAACACAGGCACTTGTGGGCAGCCAGCTGGTTTTGCCCGGCTCCATCGCCTTATTAGCGGCATGCACTTGCTTTTCGGTACCCATACACTAATAAATAATAAGGAGGAAGCAGGCAGTGAGCTATTTAAATATTCTAATCCTTGCTTGCTGGCCGTTTAAAGGCTGGCTGGATTTTTTGTCCGGATGGGAAGATAGCCCTGAATTGTAGTCCTTTTTCTAAGTATTTGATGTTCTTATGCGATTTTGCTGAATATTTTGTTACAATCCCGATTTTTGTGTTACAAATTTTGCTTTGTCCTTTTATTTAAAAAATTTTGGAAACTTTTTTAGCAATAAAAATCTACAATAAAATGTTGCGAGTTTGTGTTCCTCAATGATTTTTAGGAGCATGTCGACGAAAGGGCATGCCGACGCCAATAAGTCTCATTTCAAATATTTATACAGTCAACCCTCCATAATCCGCCACCCTAGGGCCGGTCCCAAAAAAGCTAAAGTTAAGTAAAGGTAGGGTAATCGCACCTCGATAATCCGCCACCCTGAGGCCGGTCCCTAGGGGTGGCGGATTAACGAGGGTTGACTGTATTCCCTGTCACAATTTTTCTATGAAGACAAAAAGCTTAAATTCGATCTTTATTTTGAATTTTTTTTTCTTCACACACAGTCGATTCTCGATTGTATTGAAACCCCAAGAATTCGTTGCCGCCTAGGATCCAACACTTTTACAAAAGTTTTTCTGAAAGTCAGGATTCTTGTGTTACCCTAGTATGCCAAATATCCTTATAGATCTAAATCTGCAAGCAGAATTTCAAAAAATAGTAGAATCAGTGAGATATGACTAACATACCGTATTTACTCTAATTATACCCCATGGGGCATAATTTTTCAACCTCCCGAAAATCGAAAATTTTTGAATTCGATCTCGAGGTTTTCGGGTGCTCAACCAAGATCCGAAAAATGGAATCGGTAGAGCTCGTGGTAGTTGAGAAAACGCAAAAACAGCTTTGCAAAATATTGACTGTGCTCCTAGATATATACCTTCAAAGTTGGGGGTGGGGGATAATTAGAGACTGGGGTATAATTGGAGTAAATACGGTAGCAGCATTGACTGTTTCTAAATCACAGTACCCCAACCATCAACCCATCAACTTTTTGAATTTTAACGCCCGATTCAAACTCTTAAGAATATTTTGCAGTCTAGGCTATCTCAGATATCAAATAATCCACAAAAAATTATAGCTTTAACAACGAAATAATTTCATGAAAAAATTCTGTGAACTATAGCTTTGAATGGCCCTGAAAAGATGGCCCTGAAAAAATGGCCCTGAAAAGATGGCCCTGAAAAGATGGCCCTGAAAAATGGTCCTGAAAAGATGGCCTGAAAAAGATGGCCCTGAAAAGATGGCCCTGAAAAAATGGCCCTGAAAAGATGGCCCTGAAAAGATGGCCCTGAAAAGATGGCCCTGAAAAATGGCCCTGAAAAAGCCCTGAAAGATGGCCCTGAAAAGATGGCCCTGAAAAATGGCCCTGAAAGATGGCCCTGAAAAGATGGCCTCCTGAAAAGATGGCCCTGAAAAATGGCCCTGGAAAAAAAGCCCTGAAAAGATGGGTTCTGAAAAGATGGCCCTGGAAAAATGGCCCTGAAAAAAAGCCCTGAAAAGATGGCCCTGAAAAATGGCCCTGAAAAATGGCCCTGAAAAAAAGCCCTGAAAAGATGGCCCTGAAAAGATGGCCCTGAAAAGATGGCCCTGAAAAAAAAGCCCTGAGCTGTATGCAATCGACTGAATCAAGTTTTTTTCTAGTCGTGTACCACAATGGTTAGATCATTTTGTATTACACAAACTCTCCTTTTTCTTGTCCTTGTGCAACCCATTATAACATATAAAGCTTTACACAACAGACCAAGCTGGTTACCAGTCAAAACAAAATAGATAGCCAAGCAAAAAAAGCAGTTGATGATTTCACATTGCTTTTTCCTAGCTAATTTACACACTCACTGTTTTTATAATTGTTATTGTAATTAGTAATTTCAGAACACCACCACCATCAATACCATCATCAGCAAATCTCCTCTAATATTGAAAAATGGCTGCAGTGGACTGTTTTGATAGTTCTGACTTCCACTACCGCAACCAGATGTTTGGCATCTGGAAGGCTCCGGAAGGTTTTCCTGGTTCTAACAAGAATGTTGAGGACAACTCCACCAAGGCTTTAAATGCTCTATTCTTTTCTACCCAACAACCTCGTGGTGAAACACAGCTGAGAAATGATGTTGAAAAACCAAATTTTCCTGCTTCTTCTTCTTCTTCGAACGCTCCAAAGTATTCTTCGTGCTGGTCACCCCCTCAGAACAATCCAGAGACTTCCATGTTTTCTTCCTGGTCAAATGTCTACAACTGGATTCACAATTCTACTAACGAGGTGGGTGGTTTGCAATTGAGTAGACATTGAAAATTATGAACTCGTTAAGAAATTTTGGGCGCTAGTATAGAATACCTAAAATCAGACCTTCTAAAAATCGTTGAAACTACCCTTTGGAACAACAAGTTTAGGCTTAGCCCTTAGGCTTAGGGGTAGGCCAGCGTATGGAAGTTGTGACTAATAAGTGTTTTACGCACTTTTTCTGGGGTCTGCAACATATATTTGGGTGCTCTTTACTTAGGCTTAGGGGTAGGCCAGTGTATGGGAGTTGTGACTAATAAGTGCTTTACGCACTTTTTCTGGGGTCTGCAACATATATTTGGGTGCTCTTTACTTAGGCTTAGGGTAGGCCAGTGTATGGAAGTTGTGACTAATAAGTGTTTTACGCACTTTTCTGGGGTCTGCAACATATATTTGGGTGCTCTTTACTTAAGTTTTAGAAGGCATAAGTTTTGGGGGGGTTATTCTATACTAGGGTCAAATTTTGCTTGAAAAGCTCCTGTAAAAAATTCTAGTTAAAACGGGATTTTCTATAAGCTGTATGTAATTCATTCCCCGTCAAGTTTTTAAAACTTGCCTTTTCAGCTATATTATAATTTCTTTTAATTTTTACACTATCGCGTAGCCTGAATCTCAGCTTTCTAACAAGTTATCAAGTGGCCTAATAAAAGTCTAAAAATTGGAGGAAAAAGTCTTTAAGTAAATAAATAAATAGACCAAAATTTTCCAAAATGTCAATCCATTCAAAGAGTTTTTTCTCCAATTTTTTAAACTTTTTGCTAGGTCAGTTGATAACTGGTTAGAAAGCTGAGATCTAGAGCTGCATGCTCATGTCAAAACTTAGAAAAATATATCTCTATATAGTATTTGGGACGGGGAACGTCTGTCGCCAATTTGAGTACATGTTTGGTCACAAGGAAAAACTTTTTTCAGTGTAATATTTTTATTTGAATGTTTATGGTCATTCGAAAGCTCTTTCAATGGCGGAGGGCCTTTTGCAATCAGATTTGAAAATTGTTGTGAAAAAAATTGAGATTTTGCCCTTTCAAAGTGAAAAGTGGATTTATATTTGAATTTCAAAATACGATATAGGCGCCTGCTGTCCCTAGTATAATAATAGCTGAAAAAGAAAGTTTTGCTCTAAGCAAAAGCATAAGCAAAAGTTTCACACTTTGCTAAATAAAAACTGTCCGAAGCCTAAAATTTCACAGTTTCACATCCAATTTGAAGCAGGATACTTTTCTTATTGTGTCAATTAATTTTTTCCGACGCTTCAAACCTATTCTTTGACCTTTTTAGTCTACTACTTGCTTTTTCTCCTTTCCTTTTTTGGATTTTTGGTTTTTTTATGCAAAGAGAGTTGGTGTAAAGGAAGGGTTCAGATTGGTGCCAGGGACTTATTCCGCCCTTTATTTCTTCTTTCTCTTCATCTTCCTTTGCTGATATTTTTTGTTGCGTCCTTGAGAAAAGTTTTAATTTATTTGAGAAGAAGAGCGAGAATATAAAAAAATTTGAGATTTCAAAAAATGGAGATAAAAAAATTTCAAATTTATAAAAATACAAAATTCATAAAAATCTCGTCGGGGGAAAGGAGGGGGTTTGTATTGTTCTTCAGGTGGTTTGAAAAACCGGTGTAAAACAAGCCAGCAAACCCAAGCAGATTATTAGATCAAAAGTGCTCCTTTTTTGTTGCACTTTTGTGTGTATGTTCTTTTGGTAGTGGTGTTACCCCTTCCTGTGTGTATGTGTGTGTGTGTGTGCGTCTATACACTCATTGTCAGCAGCAAAGACATGAAAAGACGTGGCTGGCACAGACTGGAACGCCCTGCACCCCTTTTAGCATCAAAAGGAGTAGCTCGTCTTTCTGCAAAAAATGGGTCCGCAGTTCGTTTTTCTTTTGGCCATTCACCAATTCAATAAGAGCGAAGTGGAATTGGGCCAGACAAAGAGAGATGAAAAAAATGTGTGCTACTAATTTAGCAACCGCTAAGAGAAAGGGGAAATGGAAATCAGCCGTGAAATTTTTGGCTCAAAAGTGTGAATTTCACCAGCAAATTTTATATTTGCATATTTCTCTAAATATTTCATTTTTTTAACATTTTTTGCACCAGCTTGTAGTCCTGCATCCTGGTTGTCTAATGAGCAATCAAACTTTGCTGAATAATTTGAGGAACGTAGAGACTAAAGGACCATGGTCACGCGTTGTAAATTGTCCCCGCCAATTCAAAAAATTTTGCCTAATCATTGAACTTGGTTTCTAACAAAACTGTACCTAAAATTAAATTCTAGGTCTTGTTTTATTAGAAACCAAGTTGAAAAAGGACAAACTTTTCTTGTCACCGATTCCTCAAACCACAGGGGGATCAAGCAATTTTCAATTTTTTTGGATAATGGTCTAATACTTTTTCAACGGTGTTTCTACCATGTTTTAAGCATTTTAAGCCAAATTTTGCTTTGGAAGATTGAGGTAACCCAAAATTCAAAATGTGACCTTGCTCCCCTAAGGTATTTTTTGCAAAAAAAAATTTTGCCTGATCATTGAACTTCTGCACGGACCTTTTAACTTGGTTTCTAACAAAACAAGGCCTAGAATGTAATTTTAGGTATGGTTTTGTTAGAAACCAAGTTAAGTACAGAAGTTCAATGATTAGGAATTTTTTTTTGAATTGGCGGGAGACAATCGTTGTCGTAGATGGTCCTTCAGAGGTTTTGAAATAAATTGTTTGAAAAAATTAAAAAATTGACGATCTATTTCAAAACCCCTTAATCTCTACGTTTCTTATAATATTCAGCAAAGTCTGAAAGACCTTAGACAGCCAAGATCCAGGGCTACATACTAGTGAAAAATTTGAAAAAATTACAACAAAAATCTAGAAAAAATCAAATGTAAAATTTGCTGGTGAAAAACTTTTGATCATGCTTTTGAGGGCACACCTCGGTTACAGCCAAAACTTTTTTTGAAATTCGTGTAGCTAGAGCTTTTGGCAATGATTATATTTATGTTCTGGTATGAAAATTTAGCACCAGATTTCTGGAGGCTTATCTACTGACCTTACTTGTTTTGGAAATTTGTAAGAAAAAATGTTTACAAAAAGTTACGGTTCTTATGCACTATCGAGACTACCTGGTTTTGCGTCCCACGATATTGAAAACATATTAATTTTAATTATCTTATGGTATGGTTATGGTTATCGTTATCTTATGGTTATCGTCCATGCTTATTCTTGCAGTCTCGGCTAGATGGAAGCAGCTTGTAATTTTGTAGCAGTTTGACACTCTCTTCTTCTCCTCTCGGCAATTCGCGAAACTTCATACCTAAAACTCAACCGAAATTATTAATAACAATTCTAATAATACCAACAAGGTGAACAAAACAATTCAGTTCTGTTTCTGGGTATTTTGATGTCGCGTCAAGACAATTTTGTGCATTCATTAGCATAAATGACAGTAAAACCAGGTAGTCCCGATCAGTGCTCGGAAGTCGTACTCGTACTTCGTTCTCGTACTCGTATCGTACTCGTACTACGAGTACGAGTACGAAGTACGAGAGAGAGAAAAAGGTCAGTACGAGTACGAATACGAAGTACGAGAGAGAAAAAAAGGTCAGTACGAGTACGAAATACGAAACCAAATAATAAGAGGTACGACTACGAGTACGAGAGCAAAAATATTAAGGTACGAAGTAAGAGTAAGAGTACGACCAAATTCAAAAATTCCGAGCACTGGTCCCGATAATGCATCTCTTTTGCAATGAGATCAACCTGGCTTTTAACATATCAAAAATATTTGTAAATATTTGTGGGGTAAAAAAGTGTGCTGTACGAGTTTCTGACGAGCAAATATGCTCCTTTAAAACCAATTTCTTGCAAAGTCTTTCGTTGGCTTCGGAATGAGCCGACTTTGCTTGTTTTTGACTTAAAAAGCTAAGTGCGAGTATAAAATGCACAAATGATTAAAAAGTACACTAATTTTCTGTTTTCGCCATTTTCTTCGAAAAGCAGTGAGATAAAGTAATTAGTTTTTGCAAATGGATATTGGAAAACAAAAGGCAGACCACACAACAAAATCAAACTTTTTTTTACTGATACCCGCCTTTGAAATATTCCCATCGGCGACGGGCGTGCCCCTTTAAACATGGTTTTTTTTTAATCTTGAAACCAGTAAAAAAAAGTATGGCCTTTTTAAAATTTGTAGTTTAAAGTGTTAAATATTCTTTACAACATGAAAAAACTCCAAAATTTTAGTTGCCGAGCAGTTCCAACTCGAGCGAAGAAGCCCGCCTAGACTGCGCCAGTGTTGAGTCACCCATCTCCCCTAATGCTACCTACTCGCCCTCAACCATCTGGCAGACACATCTAGCCCCTCAAAACCAAACTGAAAACCCTGGCTACAGTTTCGCCGATCTATTCCCCACCGCCAACTGCACCACAAACGCTCAAACCCATACAAATGTCGAAGAAAACAGCTCAGAGGATTCATCACTGGTCGAGCAGCTGACCAATTTGAACCTATTCAAGTCTTCTGCACCCAGTGCTTTTGCCTTTTTCCAGCCTCCAGCATCTACCCAATTGGAGGAGGAATGGCCGTACAAGCAGAAAAAACTGAGTACGCCATCGCATTCCATGCCATTAATCGATGGAAATCAGGGTACCTACTTGGGAACCTGCCCCGAAAATCCAGCACCTCTGGCTATGAGAACTGACAGCGGCTACATGTCCCAGCAAGAATGGCCATTTTACAGCAATCCTAATAGGCAATGGACTAACCATGTCAAAGTAGGCCATCAACAGCCGAATTCCCCACCCAAATATCGACCTATAGTGGGCCAAACGCCCCAGGTGGTCAATGGCAACAAGGAGAATTTTGGGACTATGCCGTATACTCCTGTGTGCAATGCATATGCTCAACACAAAACTGAACCGATTTCGCCTACCAGTTCTCAACCCAGTTCGTCTAGAAACTCCAATTCGTGTGATGAGGCTGAGCTGAAGTGGTATAACCAGCATTTGGTAGATTTTAGGGTTTGAAATTTGGGCCTATGTGGTTTTTGTAAAAAAATAGGACTTTGAATAGAGCTATCTATTTTGCTAAGAATTTTTATTTTGAGGCATCCCGGTACGTAAAACATCTTGAGGCATCTTAATTGGCATCAGCATTTCAAAAAGTAGCTCGCTTACGAAAATATGAGCATAAGTAGCATAGTAATTGTTTCAAACTTTTGGTAATATCTCAGTAACTAAGTTATTTTTCAAAATTTTGATTGCAAATTTTTATTCCTGAGGAGTTTTTGCATAACATTCTGCTTTAGGAAAAGTTAACGTCAAATTAGGTACTCCTACTACTAGGGTGGTGCACGGTCGGTTAACCGACCCGGTCGGACCGAAGCGAAACTAAAAAACCGTAACCGAAAACCGGGTACGCCAAAATGCGGTTAACCGAAAACCGGGTAGTGATAAATTAACCGTAACCGCACCACCCTACCTACTACAGTCAAACCTCGATATAGTGGCCCCCACCTCAAGTTCGTTCCCGCCTTGGGTCCGACACTTTTTTCACCCTGATTTTAGAAGTTTTTTACCACTTCTGTTTTGACAGTCCGGTCCCAAATATCGTGAAGATTCCGATTTTCCCAGTCGTTTTTCAAAAACTGAATAATTTTTCCATTTGAAAATGAAAACCTCGATACAGTGGATCCCTATTTAAACATTAAAGGGCCACTATATCGAGGTTTGACTGCACAGTCGAGCCCCGCTAACCCGGCACCCCCAGTAACCCGGCACCCGATAACCCGGCACCCCGCTAACTCCGGCACCCTAAGACTGGTCCCGTCCAATAAAAATTAATCCCAATAAATCGGCATCTATCATAGTTTACAATATTTATCAATTTGCGTCAATTTTTTTTGTATGCGGTAGGCCCCAGTATTCAAAACTATGCTCTCAACATCTTCTTGTTAGTGTGACCTTTTCCATTAGTGGCTCTTTTTTTCTTCCCCTCCCTATACAACCCTTACCCCTCTTAAAATAGTTGAATAAAGGGTGATTATATGGAGGGTCGATTAAGGCCCGATAAAATAATACCACCGCTAACCCGGCACCCGCTAAACCGGCACTTTTTGCCGGTCCCAGTGGTGCCGGGTTAGCGGGACTCGACTGTAACAAGTTGAAAAAGTTTCGGGGAAAACGATGAAAATGAAAAGTGGACATGCAGCTAGGCGGAATCGAACTTGTCGATTTTCAGGAATTCCAACAATCAGTCTATGAACACGTCTACAACATGATTTTGACCAAGCAGATGCCTTTGAATGCACCTGCTGAGCAGTGCCAAAATCTGAACCAATTGAATGGTGGGGCAGGTGGTCAGTTGATGGCTGCCCCTGCTCCTGTATCCAATGGATCATCTGTGACTCCTGTAGCAGCAGCTATGATGCGCAGGCGAGCTGCCAATGTGGAACTGCACACTAGATTGGAGGAGTGCACTGAACAGTACAGACAGTTGGAGAAGGAACGCAAGAAAACAGGTACTACTTTGATTCCTAATTTCAAATACAATAATTTTGGCTAGGGAAAACTTGGCAAAAACGAAAATCGCCAAATCACATTTCACCAAGACGAAATTTGCCAAACTGAAATTTGGCAAGCACGTTTTGCCTAATAGAGATAGGGTAGCAATTTAGCCTTGATCAATCTTTTTCAGGTGAAACCCAAGTTTGGAAAATTTTATTTTGGCAAGTTTCGATTTGGTAAATTTTGTATCGGCGAAATGTAATTTGGCAAATTTCGTTTTTGCCAAGTTTCCTAGCCATAATTTTGGCTCCAAATTTAAATTTTGACCCTAGTATAGAATACCCCCCAAACTTATGCCTTCTAAAACTTAAGTAGGGAGCACCCAAATATATGTTGCAGACCCCAGAAAGAGTGCGTAAAACACTTATTAGTCACAACTTCCATACGCTGGCCTACCCCTAAGCCTAAGTAAAGAGCACCCAAATATATGTTGCAGACC